>CM022708.1:40014214-40125604 GCA_012295165.1 Asparagus setaceus | reverse complement strand
CTTAGTCAGCGATTGCACGCAAGATTTGTGAGGCTGAAACCGTCTTCGGTTGCTTGGCGGAGTTTGACATGGTCAGCCGACGGTGACATCTTGTATTTTGAACTTTCGCAAAACCCGATGAAGGAATTGCCGATGAATTGGGACCGCTGTCATGCACGATCCGCCTCGGGACACCGTGTCGATAGATGACATGGTGTTTGATAAACTTGATGACTCGCATTCGCCTTGACCTCTTTAGCTGATTGCTTCACCACTTGGAGAAGTAGTCTTGATCGCTAGAATAAACCGATCTCCTTTAACCGACGGAGGAAAAATGGGACCTACAACGCCCATTCCCCATGTCCAAATGGCCGTGATGTGGTCGGAAGGATGCAACCGCCAGAGGTCGATGCATATAATTGCGGAATTTGACACGCTGCGGCATTTCCGAAGGCATCGATCGCGCCATTAATCATTGTGGCCGGCAGCCCATTCTCCCGATTCATCGTAGAGCTTGGGACCGTGCCGGTGTGCACCACATTCACCTTTCGCCTCAAGGACTCTCCTCGCCTCTTTGTTTGAGAGGCATCGGAGCAAAGACCATCGCACTTCTACATATAACTCCCGGTTTGAGTGTCATAAAGAATCTTGAGCTCTTCGCCGATTGACTCTCCTTCACGCCTTCCGTAGAATACCATGTAAGACATAGTCGATGATAGAAAGCCAATCTCGGCTCCAACTTGGTTTGGGTTGCATGTACTTCTTGGTAACTAGCCCTTTATCTTCTTGTGCCTCATCGATAATGGTACGAAGAGTTGGTGAGTCCCGACCGAACTAGTTGCTCGGTTCTGGTTGTGCTAACGACATGCCTAACGCCGCTGCATCCGCGATAAGCGCTTTGAGCGCTGGATATATTCGATGAAAACTCTTCAATGAGTCCGCTATTTCAACAACTATCCGATGATAGGGGATTAGATCCGATTCCTCGATCAGAGTCACCACTTAACCCGCTTAACTATCAATTGTGAATCTCCATATCCAGATATTCGACCCCTTTCGAAGGTTAAGTCCGATAAGTAGCTGTTGTATTCGGCCACGCTATTGAAACAAGGTTCGTGAGTGAATAAGCACGGGCATGACATGATTCCCGGGAAACTAAGACAACCCCGATTCCGGAAATCTTAGAACATCCGGGCACTTGCCACATCGGTAGCTCGAGAGGCTCGGCAAAATACAATCGCCATATTTGTTGGTGCGATGTAGTGTTGACTTCTTGAACTTCATCCGAAGATCATCATATAGCTCAATCAAGGCCCGCTGCCGTCATGTACCAAGAGATCACAAATCGCTTGTCCTTTGACCGACTTCTCGTTGTTTGAAATACAAGTCATATTGGGACAAGAGCAAGGCCTATTTCGCCAAACGCCAACTCATTGAGGTCGGGCTGGTCATAAATATTCGACCGGATTTACGCAAAGATAACATAAATCGCTTGTCCGACTAAATAGTGTCGATTCTAAATCGCTAACACCAATGCAAGACCGCTTCAACCATCGGATATCGAGACTCAAAGACCACTAATGTTCGCCGATAATACACCGCTCGCGGACCGCTATCGCCGCCTTGCGCCAGTAAAGCGCTTAACGAGTGATCCGCCTGTTCTGACGAGATCAAAAACTTTTCCATCGCGTGCAACAAGAACAGAGGTTTAGCGAGATAAGACTTGATCTCTTCAATGCTCTCTCTCGCAAAGCCGCCCCAAATATATGACACGCCTCTTCTTGTTCAACTTTGAGAACGGTTGGCACTTCCCTCGATAGGTTCGATATGAACCGCCGGATGTACGCCAATCGCCCTTGTAACCTCGAAGTTCTCTCGATTTCTGAGGTTGCAACTCTTGAATTGCCTTCACTTTGTCGATCGACGGGATTCCTTTGTTCGACGGCCGGTGAACTTGCCACGGACATCCCAAGGAAGGATTTGGTGGTTCATCTTTAGTCGATGAGTCCGCATGAGTTCAATACCGCTCTAAGATCTTTGACGTGATCTCCTTTGTCACGCTTTTCACGCACTCAAATCGCCGACGTAGCATTCGATCGCTTTCCCAAGATGATCCCGAAAATCTCCGCCATTGCTCGGTATGTTGCAGATTTTTGAGGCCGAACGGCATGACCGTAGCAATATATGCCGATGGATGCTCAACCGTGTGTTTAGGCCATCGGGTACATCTTGATTTGATTATACCCCAAAAGCCATCCATAAAGGACATTCTTTCAAATCCACACGGTTGTCAACTATGACATCGCTGATTGGAAGAGGAAAGTCATCTTTCGCAAGCCGCTGAGGTCTCTAATACGCATCCTAATCGACCCATTTTTCTTCATGACCGACTATATTCGCCACCCAACCGGATGTTGAATTTTGATGAATCCCGATTCTATGAGTTTCTTCACTTCACAACAATTGCCTCCAATATTTGTGATCTAAACCGCCTTTTGCGTTGCTTGACAGTTTGACATCCGCTTTGATGTTGAGGCGATGTGTTGCCACATTAGGTCGAGTCCCGCATGTCCTCGTAACTCCCAGCTAATACATCGATATACTCCCCGATTAGGGCAATCAACTCTTCCTCTTCCAAGGGAGAGTATTGCTGATGTTTATGAGTTTAGGATGCTCTTCATCACCCATATTAACTGACTACTCTCCCCAGTGGGGTTCTCTTTGTTCCAACCTATCCCCAAACCGCCTTGAGTTGATGGATCCATGGGTCTTCCCATGTTGGCATGTCTTCATCACTCAACAAGAGCGTGATCGATCGTAGCCATATTTGACATTAAAGCCTTGAAAGCTTCTCCAGGTCGGTGTCGATCCCAAGTCAAGAGTCGACTATCGTCCGCTCTCACCGGTGGATTATTATCAATCGCCCATGAGCATTCATCTTCAGGAGGATTCGATCCCAATCCCTTCTAAATGCATAGTAATTATCCGCCTTTGGGACATATGCCGCTTCGGGAGGGACTCGAGGCCCAAAACATAGACCTTCTCGGTCAAGTCATACCCCATCTCTTCATGATACCCGTGTTTCGACTATATCTCAATGTGGAGGATAGGCCCATTGTCATCTTCATCTTCTTCAAAGAAATGATTCGGCGTTGAACCGTGATCTCCTTTCCTCAGAAACCAAGTCTTTTCACTACTTGATCTTCGCGATGACGAAGTGTCGCCCCAAAGGAGTCTCTGAATCGCTTTTATGAAGCAATATGACCGAAGGCAAGTGCAACTCGATCGTTGTATAAACCTCGCCATCACATCATTCAAAAAGATGATACTCTAAATCGCCATTTATTGATTCATCGGCAATTTGCCAATTACAATAATGTTCATCCGACGATTCTTCATCGCCAAGATTGATTACAAGGGGTACAATGTCATTTAAAACAAAACCTCCACTATAACCAAGCCCGTTTCGTATCGCCTTCTTCACCGCCGTCCGCATCTTTGGGCCGATGGTTTCTGACTCATTACCGTAGAGGAGAGAATCGCTGAAATAATTCTCCATCCCCTTAAACGTTGTTTGTCCGACCACCGCCTTGACCTCATTATTCGTGGTTCACATATTTGAGACATCGATGAAGAGTAGACGGACTATAACGCTATTGGGATCCAAGGTCGCACTCCAACAAGTTATAGGAAGTCTCGCCAATCACATAGCAGTGACTTCGACTTTAAGTCCCCATTTGGCACTTTATCCGATCTTACCAAGCGCCGAGACCACCGGTGTTAAATCCATAAATCATTGTGCTCGCCGACGCCAGCATCGCGTGAATTCCAGATGATACATGAGGCTAGGGCATGATGCTCATACCGAACCCGGATCGACTTGATCCTGCTAACTTCACTAGAGCCAATATACCCGGAAGTATAGCGCCTATCGTGCTTGGAATTCCTCGCCCGCATATCCTCCTTGTAAACGCGGATGGGAAGTGTTTAGTCGCAAGGTTGTATTGTCGGTCAACTCTTCCGACTCTACCTAATCGGGTGAGGAAGACTTCGAATCGGCGAGGGCTTTGAAGAGCTTTCTTCGCTCTTTGATAAGCGCAACAACTCATAGAGAGTGATCCTTATGGATATGGCTAATTGAGCCATGACGCCGTATGAGAGTTCGGTTCCCGCTTATCTCTTCCGACGGGCGACCAATTGAGATCGCCGAGTGAATCTTTATACCGCTTTGTCAGTAGCTTCTTTGGCGCCCACTGCCGCTGCTTTCTCTCAGGCGAGTGAGGGATTTGTTGGTACCCCCTGACCGAAGCCTGGCATTAGGGTCGGGACTTCCCGTACTTGTACTTGTACTCGCGGTCCACCGGTGGCGTGGCTTCGTTCTTCTGACACGGAATGTTACCACTGCTCATCGCTTCTCCGCATCTGCGAAGTAGCATGGCATGCCTTTCCTTCGGCTTATTCTTCAAGAAGAGGCTACCCATTGCTCATCTTCCAGAAGTCCGGTGGACCCACAAGACTTCGCCATTCGGGTCAGATAATGATACAAGTCCTTTTCTCATGCTTGGTGTGGGTCGCCATTTACCGCCTTCATCGCGAACTTTGACCACCGGTTCAGTTCAAACCATGTCAACGGCACCAATTCAAACTTATGGATACCGTGATTCGCCTCCGACCTTTTTCTTTGGACGGCTTCATAGTAACTACATCAATTAAAGCCCGATTTTGTCCTTAAGGTCAAACAGATTTAGGTGATGAACCGCCCTATGGTACGCAAGATCTGGGTCATTCGTTTTCATCGCCTTCTTGATTCTCAATCGAGGGAGCTTGATCTTGTTATTTTCCACAAGATATTTGAAGAGACCAAGAATCTCGCCGCCCCTAAAGGAATAGGACTTCCGAATCTCGGCCTGCTCCTCTTTTGTGACCCGTGTTGCCACGCTTGATTGTGCCTCGTTGCTGGCTGGGCTGCTGGCCGCCGGAGTTGAACGTTTGTTCGCGAATCACCGCCTTGGCTTGTTTCTTTCCCTTTGCTGACAAAGTTACTTCGGAGCTTCCGTTGTCTACCGATCTTCGCTTTTTCCTTTTGAGGAACCCTTGCTTTCCACGAACCTTCAGTCCTTCCATCTATCGAGGTGCAACCCATTGCTTCAAGCACATCTATCGATAAGTTGTTGTGGCGGTTTGAGGATGAACTCCTCCGCTATTGATCCCGACAGCTTCATTGCCTTGTTCCGAATCGCTTGACAAAGATATCCACTTCTCCGCCTCTTCGCTTCGCCGAAAGTCGTCCGATCGATACCTCAGATCGCCATCAAAGAAATTGGTAAGGAAGTTAGACTCCATGTCGCCCCACCGTGAATGCTCCCTTGAGACGGCGGTACCATTCGGCACCCCACGGCGGTGCCGACTAATGACCGAACCATCGTGGGTTCGCGTTTAAATAACTCAGGTGTGACTTGAAATAAATCAAGTGTGCTGCCGGGAACCTTTCCCGTCAAATGGTGTGAAGTTTATTAAGTTAAACTGACGGCACGGATTGATTCCCACCCTCTGTATGGGCAAGGAATACCGTTTTTACTTCTTGAGCGGAAATCAATGAGTTGATTTGCTTTCCAAGTCTTTGATCTTCTCGCTCGAGCAACAACATCTATGTTTTGCCCAGGGTTCGGGAGGGTTATCATCTTCTTGTGCTTCCTCCGATCCGAATCGCTATCATCTTCATCGACGCTGACGCTACCGACCGATTCACCTTGATGTTTTGTCGTGGCTTGACTGGTCGTGGCATTTCTCTATCGCCGTGATGGCCAACTCCATTTCTAACTTGAAGTTTTCCGTTGTTTATTCAACGCTTCGTCAGCATTTTGGCCACTTGATCCGCATCGATCATAAGCGGGGCTCCCTTCGCTAGATAAAGATGATCGGATGCATTGCGAGGCAATATCCGACGATCATCCTCCGGTATCCCTTCAAGTTTATCGATTCGACCGCCTGATAGTTCCCACCGCGAACGAAGTTAGCCGCTATGATGCGCCGAATAGCCCGTGACGATGGTCTTTTTGCGGGTCATATTATTAGTGACCTCCGCAACTCACCCTCTCGAGAGATCATCCTTTGCGGAATCGCCTGACCTAGGTCTCGTGATCTCCGGTGAGTCTCGAAGACCGACACCCTTCGAGCTTGATGGCAATTGCACCGAGAGCATCGTCTTAATGAGCTTGAGAACAAGCATGACTGCCAATTTGGGGAATCCTTCGAGATTTTCTCGCATCTTGCACGGTAGTACAACCGGCAGTGTGTACCGGAGCAACCCGCCGTATGTCGGCGGATCTTTCGCATAACGCCCTCATCGCCGATGAAAACGCCTCTTCCGAGGACGGTCAATCCATCGAAACTTCCGAAGTGACTCGCCAGACTTCTCCGATGGGCGCTGAAGTCTCTCAGCACCTCTGACTCGATTTTCAATCCGATAGAGAGGCCGCAGAATCTTCTTGTCCTTGTTGGAACGGGTGCGCACCTCCCTCGCATGAGGAGTGACCCGTGATTCTTCGAGGACCGACGCATCCTGATAGTCGGCTTGGTGGTGGTGACGGAGTTGGCTTCACCATCGATTCGTGATGCACGCCTTTGTCTTTGAGGCGCCGCTTCTTGGACTTTGGCGCTGATTTGCGCCAGATCCTTCGGCTTGCCGGAGACCGGAGTGGGCAATCGAGGTGGGGCACCATTAGACTTGGGCTCCAAACTGGCGGTACGTTGTGGCTTCTTTGCCACTTCTTTAACTCACGAGCCTCGCTGCACCAAAGCTCGTGGCTTGCTAGCGAGTGCGCGGCGCCTCGGATGCGCCTCGGCGTGGAGCGGTTCGCTTGGACACGACCCACTCGCCTGCTGACGGCTTGATAACTGCCGATCACTGAGGTCAAGCCTCCGCGTGAGTTTGATCTTAGATCCGCCAGAGCGACCCCATCCATGGATTGCATGGCTTGGCAAGCTTTGCGCCATGCTTTGTCGCCTTTGGCGAAGCTCGCTGGAGTGCCTGCATCATCGCTGCTCATCTCGCACCATTTGACTTCGCCGGCGGGATTTCGCCACCGCGGCATGGGTGGACTCGCCGCCCCGGGCTCTACATCGAGGCCCATCGCCTCTCCTTGCATGAGACCTTCGAGCGGCGGGGAACTGGATCTCGAAGAGGGTGAGGACAAGTACTCTCAACTTCTCTTGGTCGAACTCAACTCGACCTCTTCCTCCACCGGATAAGGATCCGCTGGCTATGCACCACCTAACTGACTGAGGCCTGCTGGCTCTAATCGGTCGCAGCTTGTTCACAGAAAGTCGGTTTGATTGTCATTGATTTGAATTTGCTTACGCCTTCTTTGGCCTACAACAAAATTCAAAGAGAAATATCGCCTTTATTTTAAGCATGCATAATGAAAATCAAAAAGATTACAACTTTTATCCTTTTGAACAAACACGAGGATCTCTGTATATTGAGGTCCTCGCTATGGGTTCTTTGCCCGTGTCGGACTTTTGTGTCCGTGGACCACCGCGCAATTCCAATCCAAGTAGAGACCCTGCTCGAACTAGATAAAGGGGCTCGCTTTCCTAAGGAAACGGTTACCGAGGGGATCACACTCACGAAGGAGAGGATCACCGAAATGCGGGAGATCTACTAGGAGAAATCACGCTATCCCTCGAGATTAAGACAAGCTTAATCTAGAGGGTATCTCAGAGTTCGACCAATTCGGGTTACCTTTGCTTGTAGATCCCGGTCGATCGGACTTGTACTCACTGCTGCTCCTCGCACCGTATACGATTACTCGTAGATCTCGCAAGAATTCTTCTAAGTCCCAGCTCTTCCAAATCCCAAAAATCCTCCTCGACGCCCAAAATCCACCACCCCACCAAAATCCAAGACCTCCCATGAGCAAGACCCCCCATTTATACAAAAAAGGTGCTACGGCAAGTGGCTGGCCACTTGGTCGAGCCACCCTGCCTGTCCGAGGTGGCTCTACCATGGTGGCCGAGGCTCTACCAATTGTCGAGGTGGCTCTACCAGTGGCCGAGCCTCCTCTACCACTTGTCGAGGCACTCCTGGCCAAGTTGGTGAGGTGGTTCTGGCCAGTGGCCGAGCCACCTTGGCCACTTGGTCGAGGTGCCGCTGGGTCAGCGCGCTCCGGCTGCCTCGCCGCTTTGCTCAAGCCCGATTCTTCATCGATTCTTCGGTCTTCCGGCTTAGTTTTGTCCTGATGTCGCCGCAGGTTCGAAGTCCGTGTCCGATCAACTTCGAGCTCAAACGGTTCGCTTGCATCGACGGACTAAGTACGGCTGATTCCGCCTCGCCAACGTTTGAGTTTAGCCAACTCGCCTTGAGCGCCGTTGCCGGTTTTCCACGACGCTGGTTGCCATTGCTCAGACGCTACTGACTCACTTCATGGGTTCGCCGACTCGGCGTATGCGCTGACCACCGCCGACGGCGCTCGGTCGCTACTGTCGGATGGATCGCCGGTTGTCAACCCACCGCTTACGAGTCTTGTTCTGCATCGATAAGCAATTTTTATGCCTAAAATGGAGTGCCTTGGTTTTACTCACAAGTGATACCAAGGTCTTTTGCATGTGCCTTGGACTTAGGAAGATGTCAAGGTTCTTAGCCGGAGTCATCCAAGTGAGAGACGACTCGGTTTGTGTTCCCGTGAAAGTTTGTGGAACATAATAAAGTTAGACAAAAGATTTTATATCACAAGACAAATATATTACACTCGTAATTATAAAAGTATTTTGAGATGCTCGATGTTCCAAGGATCTTGCAAAATCCTTCCATCTGAGCTTCTCAACCGATAGGTGCCCAAGATCTCCTCGATGACTGATAAGGTCCCTCCCACCGGCCAATTTACCACGCTGGGTCTTTGTTGCCTCCGGCGACTCGAGGTCGCCAATACTAAATCTTCGGGGCCGGACCTTGCTGTTATAGTGCTGAGTAATGCGCTGTTGATTGATGATTTGGGATCGGAGAGCTTTTTCTCGAACTTCGCCCATAAGGTCGAGCTTCATTCTAAGTCCTTCTGAGTTCAAGTCTTCATCAAAATGCCACAGTGGGATTGTTGGCATGCCGACTTCGACTGGGGTGACCGCCTCTACTCCATAAGTTAACTTGAAGAGGGTTTACCCCGTAAAGCTCTTGTGAGTCGTGCGGTAAGATCACAGGATACCAGGCAATTTTTCAACCCAATTTCCGACCGCTACGTCTACCTTCTTCTTTAAGGCTTGGAGGATGTATTTGTTGGTGGTCTCTGCGAGCCGATTGCATTTCGGGTGTGCAACCGAGGAGAATTGGAGGCGGATGTTACACTCTTCACAAAAGCTTCGAAAGCCTTTGCTGTCAAACTGAGTGTTGTTGTCGGTGATGAAAGAAAAAAATGCCAAATCGGCAGATGATGGACCTCCACACAAAATTAGTGACATTGCTTTCACCAATTTTGACCAAGGGCTCGGCCTCAATCCACTTGGTGAAGTAGGCGATGGCAACGATCAGAAACTTCCGCTGCCTAGAGGCTATCAGAAGGGGCCCCAACAAATTTAATCCCCACTGAGCAAATGGGATTGGGCTCAAAATGTGAGCTCGGTAGCTACGGCTCGTGGGATGCTTAAGAAGAATTGGCACTTCTTGCACAGGGAGACGAGTCTCCAGGACTCGGCTAAAATGGTGGGCCAATAATACCCTTGGTGAATGACCTTCTGGGTGAGAGTTCTGGCCCCTGGATGATTCCCACAAGTCCCTTCATGGATCTCTCTGAGAACATAGTCGGCTTCTGCTGGCCAGAGATACCGGAGATAGGGCCCCACACCACTGTTGGAGTATGACATTCGATAAAGCTGATTATCGAGCATGAGATATCGGCGAGCATTCCTTTGTAAACTCCTAGCTTCAGTGGCATTCACAGGTGAGGTCCCCCCTGTCAGGTACTGGATGATTGGATCCATCCAAAAGGGTTTCGTAGACCTCTCGGTCTGCATGACCAAGTTCGAGATCTTCATAAAGCTTGGATGCTTGAGGGTATCGATGTATATAGCCCCGAATCGCTTCCGAAGCCGGTGGACTCGAAGCCCGACAAGGCCCAGCATTGAGGACGAGGGGTATTTGGGCTATTCTGAAATCTGTTAAGCGGTTTAACAGCTCTTTGACCGCCTTTAAATATAGAACCATCCTCGAATCTTTGGCCGCATACTCTCTGTTCACTTGATGGACCACAAGTTGGGAGTCAGCCAGAATGTAGAGATGCTCAGCCTTCACTGCCAAAGCGGCTCGAAGACCCACCAAGAGTGCTTCATATTCAACCTCGTTATTTGAGGCAGAGAAGTCAAAAGCTATGGAGTGCTCGCCAACCCGCCGTGGCTGCGCAAGACTACTCCCGCCTACTCACTGCTTCGCCGGCGACCTGGCCCACCTTCCGCACCACCAAGAGGCAAACTCGTGAGTCATGCTCGGATGTTGTGGCCCGCCTGAGGGGTAGATGCCTGACCCGAGATGTCAAGGTCGGTTGAGCAGCGGGTGGGTGCGATGGTTCGCCGCCCTGCGAGGTCGACTCAATGAGGAAGTCGGCCAAGGCCTAGGCTTTGATTGTCATCCGTGGTTCAAACTGTACATCGTGCTCACTGAGTTCAACCGACCAGAAGACCATTCTCCCAGAAGTGGTGGGGCTGCCAAGTGCCTTCTTCAAAGGCAGACTCGTCTGCACAACTATGGAGTGTGCTTGGAAATAAGGGCGGAGCGTCCTGGCTATGGTAATGAGAATGAAGGAGGCTTTCTCCATGAGAGTGTAGTTGAGTTCGGCCGCCTTCAGGATCCAACTAACATAGTACACTAGCTTCTGGTTGTTCTCTTCTTCTCGAACCAATACGGAGTTGATGGCTTCAGGGGATACGGCTAGATACAGATACAAGGTCTCCCCTTCTCTGGGTTGACTCAGCAGCGGTTTGGTACTCAAATATTTCTTCAGGTCTTTAAAGGCCTCGCTGCATTCCGCCATCCAACTCTTGCTTTCCTTCAGTTCCTTGCTCCCTCTCAAAGTTTTAAAAAATGGGGGGCTCCTCTCAGCCGACTTCGAGAGAAAACGACCCAAAGCCGCTATCTTCCCATTCAGCCTTTGGACATCCTTTAGTGTGCGGGGCTCGAGCAGCTGCTCTATGGCGGCTATTTTCTCGGGGTTGATCTCAATGCCTCTCTGCGTGATCATAAACCTAAGGAATTTACCCGACTGTACCCCGAAGGCGCATTTGGTCGGATTAAGCTTCATGTGGTAGTGTCGAAGAATGGAGAAAGTCTCCTCAAGGTCTGACACGTGCGATGATGCCAGCTTGGATTTCACGAGGATGTCATCCACATAAGCTTCCACATTGCGGCCGATCTGGGGCTTGAAAATCTTATTGACCAGCCTCTGGTAGGTGGCGCCTATATTCTTGAGGCCGAAGGGCATTACCTTATAACAATAGGTCCCTTGGTCCGTAATGAATGAGGTCTTCTCCTGGTCATGCTCCGCCATGCGGATCTGATTATAGCCAGAGAAGGCATCCATGAAGCTGAGCAGCACATAACCCGCGCTCTCATTGACTAGCGGATCGATCTTGGGGAGGAGGTAGCTATCCTTCGGGCAGGCCTTGTTGAGATCAGTGAAGTCTACACACATTCTCCACTTGTTAAATGCCTTTATTACCAGTACCACATTGGACAACCACTCCGGGTACTACACTTCTCGAATGAAACCGCTCGAGGAGTCGGCCGACTTCATCCGCGGCTTCGGCTTGGGCCGATGTCTTCTTTTGGTAAACCGGCCAGTGTATCGGGCCGACCGAGAGTTCATGGCTAACCACTTTGGGGGGAATCTCTGGCATGTCTTCTGGTCCCCAGGAGAATACATCGGCATTCGCCAGTAGGAACGCAATCATTACTCCTCACTGAGGTTCAACGAGGCTTGACCCGATCTTGACCTTCTTCACTCCCTTCTGGTCGATCGGTATCTCATCGAGCTCCTCGACGGGAGTCGTCCTCTCTCGCTCTAATATTCTCTCCATCTGGAGGCATGTCTTCTCAATAGGCAGGGTCTCGAGCACTCCTTTTGCCTTCATCGAGAGTAGATGGAAGGATCTGGCCTCTCACTAGTTACTCCTGGCAATTTCGACACCTTCGAGAGTCGGGAACTTCATCATCTGGTGATAGGTAGATGGAACGGCCTACAAGTTACTGAGGGCTATTCTACCTAAAATAACATTGTAAGCTGATTTGAGGTTCATCACCAAGAACTGAATCTGAACAGTGGACTGATGAGGGTATTCACCGACCGTCAGGGGGAGTGTGATCATCCCTTCCGGTAGGAGCGCATGCCCTGTGAATCCAATGAGCGAGCTCCGACAAGGCTGCAGCTTGAACTTGTCAATGCCCATTTGATTGAAGGAGTCGATGAACAAGACGTAAGTCGAACTCCCTGTGTCAACCATTACTCTCTTGACCTGGAAGCCGTTGATCCCAGCCGAGATGAAAATAGGGTCATCGTGAGGTGTCTCCATGCCTTTCAAGTCTGAGTCGCTAAAGGAGATAGGCTCTCCCACCCTCGACTTCTTGTCACATGAGTGCACCTGCAATGCTCGCTTAGCATATCTCTTCCAAGCATTGTTGGACATTCCTCTGGTGCGGGGCCACCACTGATGGTGCGGGGCCACCACTGATGGTGTTCAAATTGAGTAAGACATTGACTCAATGAAGTCACACATGAGTGAATCATCCTCTTTAGCCTTTCCACCCTTCTTTTTTGAATGAGATTTGACATTGGATGTAGAAGTTACCCCACTAGAAGACTTTACATTTTGAGAATGAGTGTTGATATTTGGGTCAGTTGGTATCTCTGTCTCAAAATGGATATTATAGGGAATATCACCATTATTTGCACTAAGATCTATAAGTTCCTCATCAAATTCATTAGGCTTGCTAGAGGAAATCTTCTCACATACATCTTTAGCCAAATTCCCCCTTGCTTGGTCATGACCCACGATCAGACATAGATCATCGTAGTGCATGAGAGGGGTGTTTAAGTACTCCTTCAACTTAGAGCTATTGCACTTCTTGTCCTCTATATAATGAAAAAAAAATATACGATACATAATGCAAGATAAATATACTCGTTAAAAAAATTACAAGATAAGTAATGCAAGATAAATATACCTTTCGACATATCAAATGAATCCGGATCCATGGTGATAATTTTAGTATGTGTATTATAACTAGTCAAGACTCAAATTAATGACACTTAACATATCATGGAATTGGCTCTTCAAGCATTTCATATGGTTCATCACATTCTCTTTAGTGAATTTAGCTTTGCAATGCTTCATTTCTCTTTTACAAATGCCTTATATGCTTGCATCTTAAAGTTCTTGTCTACCTTCAAACCCTCTTTCCCCATTTGAGCAAGGATGGCGATTAATACATCATCTTGTTTTGCAGTCCAAAACCTACTAGGAGCACCGCTAGTATTTGGAGTCTTGTTTATGATTATTGATGAATTTTTTTCTTTTACATATTACTTTCTTCTTTCTTTTACTTGGTGAAATCTCTTCATCTTCAACTTGAATTGTTCTCTTTAATGAAGTGTCTCCAGAGTAGGTACCACTACTATGTGAGCTAGGGGTAGTATGGATAATTGGGTGACTACTGTTAAGCATGTTCATTTATGACATTGGTTATTGAGTCATAAGTGAGTAATTGATTCATAAGGAGGGTAAGATGAAAAATAAGGTAAAGGAGCATTGAAGTGGATAGTAGGAAATGACATAAAATTCATGTTCAAGGTTGAAGGAGCATTTGGTATTCTAAGGCAAGGAGTACCCTTATTTTTTTCACCATCATCACTATCTGCCATACCTAGTTGTTATAAATAAAAATTTAATAATGGAAAAATGAGAAGATGTTCAATAATAAAATAATTCAAAAATAATAAAGCAAACAACCTACAAGATATTAGACATCTAATCTAATACTATTCTAAAAGTGTGAATGGTGTTAAAACTTTTTCCCAAGAATACCCTCCACATTTCATCAAAATCACTTAAGCACTCTTCACGCAAATTCATGTCATAACCCCACTTTAATTATCCATGAATATTTTAAATTATATATTTCTTAGAACCCTCCAAACCAATCCATTCATATTCCCAATCATAACCCTCCAATTAACCTACATTAATCTCATCTATCTTTTCATATCCCCAATCATAACCCTCCTCTCATCTATATAATTTGTCATCATCTTCTTCTTCATGCATTCACTCTCTATACAATCAATCCTTGCTCTCAATTAAGTTTAGTATTTTTTAATATTTATGTATTTATATATTTAAAAGTTCACCATTGTTAGAGCTCTACAATTCAGTATAATGGTTGAGACTTCTCATGAAGGAGGGCAACTTTAGGTTGGGCCTAGAATAGTATACGACAACGTCCTTAGGTTTTGAGGGAAGATTTTTTGTAGCCGGGCCATCGTCATCATCGTCACTATGCTACCCGCGAACCGCTCTACACACTCTCCTTTTCTCCTGTGTACAATCAATCTATATTTTATCCTTTTCTTAGTCGTATTTACTTTTGAATTTGATTTTATGGGCTTCTTTAAGATATTTAATTTATGTAATTGAATATTGATGATAGTTTTTCTTCAACTTAGATATTTTCCTCTGTACTAATTCTATATAGTTCCACAGGAAAATTCCATGTGAGTTAATTTGTTTTGAGTTCTCTGCAGAATTTTGGGTTTCTAACATTTGCAAAAGTTGTGGTTTCATGTACGATCTCATTTTCTATCTATATGCGGACATATTTTATTATCTACGCTAATGCGGAATTTTGTGTTTTATTATATTTTGGTGTTAGTATTGGTCTATGTACTTTCCATCTCCTAAGTTTTGGTATCTTATATTTCTACAAAACTTAGAAGCGGTCATGATAATGGTAATTAGATGTGTCGTTAGGTTAACCACCAAAATTAAAAGATGTCACTTTATGTTGTAGAGAAGCATACTATGCCACCACAATATAATATTAAACACTAATGTAAATTATTTTAAACATTATAGAATTATTTTCTTACTATATTAAAAATATTAATGGAAAAAATAGAGGTGATCACAACTATATAAGCATGAATCTTTACTGTTCAATAATTAAAAACTAAATAAATATAATTTATTTCTAATCATATAACTATTAAATTAACACACTAATATATACATGTAAAGATTTAAAATTTCTTTCTACTAATTTACTTAAATCTTTTTCCCTTCAATTTACTTACTCATTATCATGTCCCCTAAAGATAAATGATTAGAATTACTTTTAATTAACAAAAGAAAAAGTAAATTCTAAATATAAAATAAATATGTCTATGTAACGATGCACGTGTGTGTGTATATATATATATATATATATATATATATATATATATATATATATATATATATATATATATATATATATATATATATATATATATATATATATATATAACACAACCAAAAATACCAAATTACTCTCAAATATATTAATAATTACTTTAATCATATATTAGTACTAGTGTTAAACCCAGCCATACAAGTAAGTAGTTTCCTTTGATACTTTTAATATTATGTACTTAGTTAACTTTTATTAATTTACTTTCAGATAATTATGGACTGAATGTCCCAACTTAAAAACAAAATAATCAATCACAACAATAGAGATTTAAATGTCTAATTTACCATGCCTAAACCCTAATGCTAAACAAAGAATAAGGAAATACTATCTTGACCAAAATTAAACAATAGCAATTATTTTAATTCATTGTACAATATGTCATGTTAAATCTTACATATATAGTATCAATAAAATTTGATAAGGAATAGCAATCAAAATTGATAATATAACTCAAAGCAACAATCAATCAATCTTTACTACATTCACTTTCCCAACTCTAACCATGAAACAACATATATAATAAGTGGAGAATCAAAATAAAACCTAAAAATTAACATATCTTCCATACCAATGTAATAAGTAGAAACCAAAAGTCACATCTTTATTATCTTGTTAAATATTTCTTATTAATTTCTAATCAGATTTTCTATATATTGATTTCTTTTAGAAAGGAAATAGATATGAATGCGACAATGTCATAATTTTCATTATTAATTAAGAATTGAAAAGTGTATTAATTCATATTAAAATCATAAGTCTAAAGTAATATCCATCTAGTTGGTAGATACACAGATATGCAAAAATACACAAGCAAGAAACAACTCACTGAATATAGAGTTGCTGAATATGCATCCAATGGGAAGATAAAGTGGAGAATTAAACGTCTCAGAAGATAAATAAGAACTTTATTGGTTTTACAATATTTATTTTCTTTGATATAAAACATGATCTCTCCTCTCATCCAGATTCATTCATAAACCAACAAATTAATAATTTATATTCCAAAAATAACAGTAACTAAAATAAATATGAAGAAAATTCTAGAAAAAATTAAAAATTGACTGTCACTTTTTGCGTCGCGTCAACATGCTTGTACCTTACCAATACAATAGCTCATGACTCTTTAGTCCTTCATTCAAGAAAAACTCATGATTAATATAAAACAAAAATTCAAAAGAAAAAGAACATGAATAAAGGGAAATTTTTCTCAAAACCATATAAAGATGGAACCTTAATACAATTAATACCTAAAATCCCAGAAATAAATACATAATCTCCCATAACCTCTCAAATAGAAGGAAGAGATCATCAGTCAAATTTCTTGCAATAAAAATCTAGAAAAAATAAAAGGAAAAGAAAACAGTAGAAGATACCTTGTTGAGTTTATTTGATATATTTTCCATCCATGAGTACATGGTACTTTTGCAGTCTTTATTTTTGAAAGAGCAAAACAAATAATTAAGATAGGAGTGTGATTCTTGATGTGAATTGGACTTCAAGTGAGTATAATATCTTCTTTTGATTTGATGCGAATAAAAATGGAAGGATGTGGAATGTATATAAAGAATTTTAGGGGAAATTTGAGTATATTCCAAAATTATCAAAAAGAACATAACTATGATATATATAGAAAGCTAAAACTCCTATTACAGATACCCAATTCAATCATATAATTAAATTCTTAGAAAAATTTCGACTTTCCACATTTCCAAGTATTTCTAGCTCAAAACTAACAAAAGCAAAGCCCAAACCATTACAATCTCACCTGATCGCTTAAATCAGTAAAGACCCAGATGCTAAAACTCAAAAATGAGCATACCCATTTCAAATCACAGCATAAATTCCACACCCCATGCATCAATCAGCCATAAAAATCTTTAAAAAAACAAAAAAGATAAAAAGATTTTTGCGGTAAGATTACAATGGTGACGACACCCCTCTTGCCACGTCGACCAGAGATCGAATGCCTCAACGAAGGAACGCTGAGCTTCTGACCGGTGAGCTCGCCGGAGACGCTGCCGCCGACAAAAGGAGCAATGAAGCTAGTGGAAAGCGAAGCTTTGGTAGAGAATTTGGGGCAAGGGTTTGAGGATCTGGCAGAGATTTTTCTGGTGCCCCGCGAGTGAGTGGAGGCACAGGATAACATGCGGGTCTCGAGAGAGAGCGGGGTAGAACAGAAGGCGACCTCCATGGCCTTGAGAGAGAGAGAGGGGGGAGAGAGAGAGGATAGAGAGGAGAGCTTTTTCGTTTCGGGGAGCTGAGTTCGAGTTTCACTATTTCTGGAGTTTTTCCCGTGGGATTAGAATCGCTCGCTGAATCGGGCCGGGTCGGGTCGGGTCATCCGAGTTGTTAAGATTTGCGCTGAGGATCGAGTGGGGTGATGTTTGGCAACTTTGACTATAATTCACTTTGGCTTATAATTCATAAATCTATCTATATCTACATCTATCTATATCTATCTATATCTATATCTATAATTCTATATCGGCTAAATTACCAAATTTGCTCTAAAAATTGACAATACACTAAGCCACAGCCAAAATTTATTTACCGCTTACAATGCTTCTATAAAAGATTTCTCGACTCGATCCTTGATCGATTTGAGATTGATCGGAAAGATTTCATAGATCTCTCGAAATCCATCTTCCTCCACTCTCCATCTTCATCTCTTCCACTTCCATTCAATATTTTGTCCTTCCACAGGGGAGGAGGGGAGAGAGAGAGAAAGAGAGATGGAGGAGAGGATGGGGTGAGAGAGAGAGTCTCAAAAGGAGACAAATAATGGGGGGGAGAGAAAGAGAGATGGAGGAGGGGATGGGGGGAGAGAGAGAAAGAGAGAGAGAGAGAGTGTGTGTGTGTGTGTGTGTTTTGGGAAGGAAACAATGGGGGAGGGAGAGAGAGAGAGATGGAGGAGGGAGGGAGAGAGAGAGAGAGATGGAGGAGGGAGGGAGAGAGAGGATTTAAACTTTAGAGGACTAAAATGTAAAAAATTTGTACTTTTCTCGGTCAAACTAAGATTCCGGTCGCCGGAGTAGGCCTTATCGGTTAAGTGAATCACCTTATAGGCCTTATTGTTGCTGGAATCAACCTATCTGAAAGCAAGTGTTAATTTTAGGCCAATTTGGTAATTTAGCCATTTTATATCTATATCTATATCTATATCTATATCTATACTAATATAAAAGAGGTTAGGTGTTAAAACTTTTAATTTTCTTTTTGCCCTCTCAATATTTAATAAACTCTAACTATGCTATTATCTCTAGTTAATCTTTCATTAAATAAATATAACCTCTTATTAATTATGCACATCTTCATCTTTCTAAAGATTAATAATTACCAATAATATTATAACTATTAATAATTTAAAAGTTATAAAATAAAATAATTTATAAAATAAATATACACAATTATTAGTAATAACCAATTAAATTATTATAATAATTATTTATGAATTATAATAAAATAATTAAAATAATAGTATAAATAGAATAATATATTATTAAATACTATTAAGAATTATACTATAATTCAATGAGCAATAAAATAAATAGAATAAATTTTGAATAGCATAAATAGTGTAATTATTTTAATAATATCACATAATTTATGAATAACACTATTTATTTAGTATTGTATTATTAAATAAATTAAATAAATAATTTAATATTATTTGCAGAGTATTTTCTCAAAGATTATTACATGATACTAAATAATCTATACTTGGTAATATTTAAAATAATAGATAATCATAGAAGGGTTTCTTATTTTCCGTCATGCATAACTGGTCAGATTATCTCTATTGCATGATAGTTAGCCTGATCCTACAGCTTGTTTTGTTTTACAACTTCATGTTTATACCATTACCGAGAGCGATCATTTTAGCTATGAAAAATGTGAAAACAAGGTTTTGCAGTGGCTGATAGGTTTGTTGTAAACAACTTGCTTGTTCACATTGAAAAGGACCTTGTAAGAAGTTTTACCACAGATATAAACATAGAGAAATTTGATATCAAGAAGTGTCGCATAACATATGTTTCTTAAAGGGTATTTTATTTAACTTCTCTTTCTTTTATCGTTTTGTATTGTTATATTGTAAATACATTTGAATGAAAAAATATTCAAATTTTCGTTTGAAATTAGTTTTCTTTTTTAATTAAATAAATAAGAGGAAAATTATGTGGGTTGATTATTGGCCCCTCCAAGCCTAAATTTCTGGCTCCGCCAATGTCTATCCTCACCAATAGAACTATAGAGAGTCTATCCGCATCCTCAAAATCTTTTTAACGATTTTAAGAGTCAAAAAATTCTCTCTATGGGTCTATTCACTCAAATATAACTATAGGCGTCTATTCGCAATTGAGTGATAGTACAGGGGGTCTATTCACAATTAACCCAAAAAAATATCAAAAAGAGAGGCGGAACACATCAAGCTCAGAACAGAGCCACTGTTTCAGCCTATGCACGTGCACACACCATACCTAGCTCATTTTTCTTTCATGTTTAGTAGGAAGATAAATATCTAGTTCTGAATAAACACAATTTTATTGTATGCTTAATTCTACTAATAAAGTCACCAAAGGTCAGAAAATAAATGAAAGTAACTGGCAGCTCTGCACCAAAATCAGAAACTTTGGTCTGTGATTCAAGGATACACATCAAAAGAGTTGAAAAATGCATGAAAGAACTTACCACCTCAAAACAAAATTCATAAAAGTTAATCTTTGCTTATGTAGCGCATGAAGCTGCAGATGGAGAAATGTATTCTCTTAAAAATTAATCAACACAAATTCAAAAGCAGATGCAAAAATATCAAATTAATGAAATGTATATAACAGTTTGTGACTGAAAATTGTGTTACCTTTACAAGAAAAACGATTATTTATATGAATTTGTAGCTCCTTTGATTAGCTTGAGAGCCGTGAGGGACCAAGCGCGAAAAATCAGCAGGAAAATATTTCATGATGGTAGATACGATATATGGACATTGGCTCTTAAATATTTTGAGAAAATACGGCAAACCATATAATATGTCAAAGTTGGAGGGTAGACAATATTCTTACTCTTGGTTCGCACCATTTTATGTCACTGTGTGGAATATTTTCTGAAATTGCATTTTACGGAAAAATACTGGAAACCTCCTCTTAAAAGTGACTACTGTAAACAATTGTTTAATTATTGTCAGTTACTGAACGTTTCAGGAATTTAATTTGCAGACAATTCTCAGACTACGCCTCAATCATCTGTTTTGCTTATTTGAAATTTTCAATATTGATCTCCTGAAGCATCAGTGTGCGTCTATTTTCATTGTATTCATCTATCTTTTTTGTCTTTGTACAGACTATAAAACCAAAAATAGCAAATTTCATGCGATCAAATCAATGGTTTTCTAGTTTGATTCTCACTCTAGACAATTACTTTTTATATCAATTTGATGCAAGGAACGAAGAAATAACTCTTGATTTACTTTATTTACATACTATGCACTCAAATAATTCCCCTGAAACAAAGTACCTCAGATCAAGTTACACTTTTTTACCAATAGTTAACGGCTAAAATACCAGATTGGCATTTTAAATCGATCCTAAATGACAATAGAACATTTTAAATAGCTCCGAATACAATAAGGCCTCATAATTGTTCAAAAGTGACAATAAGACCCATATTTTCGCTGGACTCCGGCAAACTCCCCTCTCTCCTCCCTTCAAGCTCCCCACACCTCCATGGCTGACCTCTCCTCTCCCTCTCCCTCCCTGAACCCAAACCGATCAAACCCAACAACCAAAAACATCTCGCCTTCACCCTCAACCTCTTTAACTCCGCCCTCGTCGCCGCTCTCTCCTTCTTTCTCCTAAACACCATTCTCTCCTCCACCCTCGCCCTTGGCACATTCACACTCTCCTCTTCTCTGAACTCTAAGACTTGTTGAACTAATTCTCGTTGGGGTTCGGGTTTGGCTTTACTGAGGTTTTTGATGTTGTGGACTATCTTTCTCATGGCTTGGCAGCCGCGGCGAGGGCGGAGTTGGAGCTTCCGAGGGAGGAGTTGAAGAGGTTGAGGGTGAAGACGAGAGGTTTTTGGTTGTTGGGTTTGATAGGTTTGGGTTCAGGGAGGGAGAGGGAGAGGGGAGGTCAGCCATGGAGGTGTGGAGAGCTTGAAGGGAGAAGAGAGGGGAGTTGGCCGGAGTCCGGCGAAAATATGGGTCTTATTGTCACTTTTGAACAATTATGAGGCCTTATTGTAGTCGGAGCTATTTAAAATGTTCTATTATCATTTAGGGTCGATTTAAAATGCCAATCTGGTATTTTAGCCAATAGCTAACAATAGAAACAACATAAAGTTTTACTGTAACATAAAGTTTTACTGTACACAAGCGTGAAGACCTCTTGCGGCTCTTGTGGTTTGGCTAGCCTTTACCCTTTAAGGCTGTCAAAAGACCAAACACAAAAGTGCCTTATTCTTGAACCAACCAATTGATCAGAATGAGCATAATCCTTCAAATTATGATGCAATCTTCATTTCCAAATCAACTCCTTAATTTTTAACCGAAACAACGGATCTGTATTTGGGAAAATTAGGGTTAGTTCTCTCACAGAGCGGTACCCCTTTTATATTAATGCACTCTTACAAATAGGTCCTTACAACATTAACTAATCAACTTAACATATCTAAATAACTCAACACTCCCCCTCAAGATGGGCGATAGATATCAATCATCCCCATCTTGTTACAAAAGACATCATACTCTATAGAACCTACTCCTTTTGTTAAACAATCAGATAACTGCTCTTCTGATTTCACATAGCTCAAAGTCAGAACTCCTCTATTTAGTTGCTCCTTGATAAAGAACCGATCAATCTCCACATGTTTGGTGCGATCATGCTGAACTGGATTGTTTGCAATAGTAATCGCCGATTTGTTGTCACACCAAAGTTGTAAGGAGTCTCTTCTGAACAAGTGTAGCTCAGATAATATGTTTTTGACCCACATCAACTCACACAGACTAACTGCCATAGCCCTGTACTCGGCCTCAGCTGTAGACCTAGCCACCACATCTTGCTTCTTGCTGCGCCAAGATACGAGATTGCCTCCAACAAATACACAATAGCCTGTAGTAGACTTACGATCATCCATACAACCCGCCCAATCAGCATCACAATAGCCTTCCATTCTCAGATGTCCAGAACTCCTGAACCATAACCCCTTTCCTGGGCTTCCTTTAATATACCTAAGAATTTTGCGAACTGCCTCCATATGCTGCTCTCTGGGATCATGCATATATCTACTCACCACACTCACTGCATGAGTAATATCAGGTCTCGTATGGCATAGATATATAAGTCGTCCAACTAATCTTTGATATTGCTCTTTACTCACCGTGTCACCACCCTCGGCACACATCTTATGATTCTACTCGATAGGAGTAGATGCAACTCTGCACCCCAACATCCCTGTCTCTGAGAGAAGATCCAGAGCATACTTCCGCTGAGAAAGCACTATACCCTTTCGCGACCTTGCAATTTCAATTCCGAGGAAGTACTTCAACTGCCCCAGTTCTTTAACTTCAAATTCCCCTCCCAATTTATTCTTCAAGCGTAGGATTTCCTCAGCATCATCTCCAGTGATTATAATATCATCAACATAGACCGCCAGGATAGTGATACGAGTTTTGGAGTGCTTGTAAAACACAGTATGATCCCCATTGCACTGCTTGTACCCCATACCACAACCGCCAACCTGAATCACAAACCATGCCCTTGGAGACTGTTTTAACCCATACAAAGACTTCTTCAATTTGCACACCTTCCCAGCTACTTGAGAAGTAGCGAAGCCTGGTGGAATCTCCATATACACCTCCTCCTGGAGATCTCCATGCAAAAAAGCATTCTTGACATCTAGCTGATGTAGTGGCCAATTGAAGTTGGCAGCACATGACACCAACACTCTAACAGTAGTCATCTTTGCTACTGGAGCAAATGTCTCGTCATAGTCGATGCCATACGTTTGGCTGTAGCCTTTAGCAACAAATTTGGCCTTGTATCTGTCGATCTTGCCCTCTGGAGTTTACTTAACCGTATACACCCACTTACATCCAACAGCACGCTTCCCAGCTGGCAAAGGCACCGGCTCCCATGTGTCATTCTTCTTCAAGGCCTGAAGTTCCTCTTGCATGGCACTCAACCACCTAGGATCTTGCTTAGCTACCTGCCAGTTGTTAGGTACAGGCACTGAATGCAATGATGCAATGAATGACTTATATGCAGGTGGAATGGATGCATATGAAATGTAATTCGCAATGTCAGTATCCCAACTACCAAACTTAGTGGGAGGTTTTCCAGCATTGACTCTAGAGGTTCTGCGGGGCAAGACAGGAGTATTAGAAGTATCAGGGAAGGAATCGTTACCTATCAACTCAGGTGGAGAAGATGAGGAAGGCAACGGAGAGGAGGGACTTGGAATATCAACATTTGTGGGTGCTTGCACGAGACGCAGGCATGCGACTCATGCTTCTTTGTTTGTCTCCTCGTATACTCTCAGCTCCCCTGGACCTTGACTGCCAACTCCTGAGTCGCCACAACTACTCGGCGATGTACCATCACTACTCGGTGACTCAAGAGGACATGGAATCATCCCAACCACGATACCATTCTCATTCTCATTCTCCCCCTCTCTACTAGCATCAGTAGAGCCATCTCCAAATAAGGAACTCAACTCCGTCTTCTCCCCATAAAAAGGTTCAAACTCCCGAAAAGTCACATCCATACTGACAAACAACCTTCTTTTAGTGGGGCACCAACACTTGTATCCTTTTTGACTTGATGAGTAGCCAACAAAGATACATTTAATTGTTTGCGGATCCAGTTTACTCACCATCAATCTGTGATCTCTCACATAACATGTGCATCCAAACACTCTTGGTGGGACAACAAAAACATTCGAGCCCAAGAGCAGCTCACATGGTGTCTTCATCCCTAACACTCTTGATGGCATCCTGTTGATCAAATAAGCTGCGTCATAACGACCTCACTCCATAAAACTTAGGCATTCATTGTCAACATCAATGAGCTGCTACTTCTAGTAGATGCACGTTTTGCGTTCGGCAACCCCATTACGATCGGGGGTGTGCGGACATGTGGTTTGATGAAGAATTCCCGACTAGAGATGAAAGTCGCAAACTCCTTGTTGACATACTCAGTCCCATTATCCGCTCAAGAATCTTCACTGCACTCCAAATTGTGTCTTCACATAAGCCGAGAAGTCTTGAAAACATTTGTAAACCTCGTGATTGCTTCATCATGTATATCCGGACCATACGTGAATAACAATCAATGAAAGTAACAAACCATCTAAAACCACTAATAGAGGTAGTAGGACATGGTCCCCAAACATCGAATGGACAAGTGCAAATGGTTCAAAACTTCAAGACCAATCATTTTATAAGTAGAACGAGTATGTTTTCCGAAGTTCACACGCATACAAAATAGCTCTTTTCTATCCACTTTCTTCATTAACTCGGTTCTAACCTATTCAAACTATCAAAAGATAAATGCCCTAATCGGCAATGTTGAAGCATTGCTACGCCTGGCTCTCTTAAGCTACAGCGGCAAATCATTGCAGTCTCCTGTCCAAGTACCAAAGGCCATCACGCCTGATGCCAGTCCCAATCCTTCTCCCTGTTTCCTTCTCCTGGAGGACACACATATCCCGATCAAATAACACAGTGCAATTTATTTGATCAATGAGAGAGCTAACAGAGAGTAAGTTAACTGGAAATGAAGGAACATGCAATACAGATGACAAGGTAACAGATGAAGTGCATTGGACCGAGCCAGTACCCCTGATGGGTTGGGATGTCCCATCAGCAGTCTGAACTGTCCCAGGATGCATATGCTTACTCGGATAATATAATACAAACTCACTAGATGCTCCTGTGACATGCCTAGATGCACCTGAGTCTATGATCCAATCAACATGAGTTTTAGTGGATGCAAGTGCCTGAACCCGTGTACCTTTGTTCGCATGAGCATAACCAACAAAGTTACCAAAGCAGGTAGTGTTATCCAGATCCTGAGTGACTTGTCCCTTGCCCTTCGAACCCTCCGCATGAAGCTTGAACTGACGTAGTTCCTCCAGCTCTGTTATTTCAGCTCCAGTCATCTCAGCAGCAGTCTGGGACTCCTCTGTCATAGCTAGGTGAGCAACTCCTCGGCCTCCACGTCCCCTGCCTCCTCGACCTGTACGGCCACCTCTCTGTCCTCTGCCCCCTCTGCTACCACCAGTATTGCGGGGTTGAGGGCAATTGTAGCTGAGATGCCCTTTTTCCCACAATTATAGCACTCTCTATCATCTCTGATGTGAGCATCTGGAACCACAAATGCCGAGCGAACAGTCGGTGAGGCCTCGCCTGTCATTACCTTTTGTCTGATCTCCTCTTGTTCCATCGATGCAATAGCCTCATCCAAGGAGGGGAGAGATGACAGGTGGTACATTGCTGCCCTCCTTCCCTCAAACTTTGGGTTCAGGCCCTTGAGAAAACGAGCCACACGCCTGCGCTCAAGATACTGCCTCCCAATAAGAACATCTGCCGGACTCTGTAGTGATAACGGATCATAGTGGTCCAAATCCACCCATAAGTGACGTAGCTCTGCTGCGTACTGGTGGACTGTCTTCTCCCCTTGTGTGGTAGCATCAATCTTCTCCTCTATTTCCATCATCATCATCACACTCCCAGCTCCAGAGTACATCCCCTCCAATGTCTTCCAAACATCAGCTGCACTTGAGATAGACTCCACCATCCCAGCTATGGTTGGAGACACAGAAGTCAATAACCAAGAAACCACCAGAGAATTAGTGTTACTCCATGTGCTCCACTCAGCACTCGCCTTATTCTCTAGCTCAGTGCACTCCCCCTTCACATACTTGTCAAGTCCTTTGATTCGAAGGTTCAACAATGCCCTCCGAGACCAACTTAGATAGTTTCTTGTTCCCTCAAGCTTGATGTCATTAGGCAGCAACTTTATCCTCTGCATTACCTGTACCGACTCCGGTGCGGTCACGACTGACCTACTTGAATTCTCCTCTAGTTTGGTCTGAAATACCCTAGCCACCCCCTCCAGAATCTCCTTCAGTTCCTGACTAGTGATAGGTGTTCCCATCTTCACAGTTGATGGCTCTTATCTCAAACCCAACACAGAAACAATAGCAAAAATCCCTAAACACTTCCTCCACCGTCCTCTACCGTTCTCACTTGGAAACCCTAGAAAATTTCCTCCGAAGAAAGAGAGATGAACTCCATTTCCTGCTCGTCCTCCTTCATCCCCACCAGAATCCCACCTCCTCGCCTGAGGCCCTCGATCCCCGTTGCGATTCCTCCGGCTTTGGTGGCGGTCTGTGAATAGCGCAGCCAGGCGGCCGGAGTCCGGTCGCGAAAAGCGCCTTAAGTCAAGCCAAAGCCGGTGTCTCCGGCGTTGTAGGCGGCGGTCGGGGTGGAGGAGAACTTTGGACGCTAAAGATCCCAACTTTTGGATGCTAAAGATCCCAACTTTGGATGCTAAAGATCCCAATTTTGAGGTTGAGAAGAAAATAGCGACGTTCACCAGCGGAGAGTATCGCTAGAGAAGCCACCCAATGGCTCTAATACCATGTTGTATTTGGGAAAATTAGGGTTAGTTCTCTCACAGAGAGGTACCCCTTTTATATTAATGCACTCTTACAAATAGGTCCTTACAACATTAACTAATCAACTTAATATATCTAAATAACTCAACACGGATCCAATCATATCATAACCATTTTAGGGAAAGAATGATCATGTTGTCATTAACTCAACTTTTCTGTTCATTACTTCTGACAGAAGCTTCTATATCTTCCGAGCCCGAGCTTGCTGTTTTCAGGTGCCTATGTTTCTTACTTGACTTAGGTCTCTTCTCTGTGATGGCAATTGCTATGTCATTAGGAAACAGATTGTGAAGAACAAAGGCATGGATCATTGTTGCGACAAGAAGAGCCAGGACAATGAAGGCAGCGGTCATAGAGAGTCCAATAGAAAGCGACTTAGTGAAAGTGTTTGTAACTTTCATTGAATATCTAATTGTTGCGGTTGCTGCCCCTGTCATGGGAAATGTATAAGCCCACCATGCTAATGAAAACCTGAAACCTCGAAAGAAATTAATCCTCACAATCTGCATACACAAAAAAAAAAAAAAAAAAAAGAATAAGCAAGTTAGACGCCATAAAATCAATGATCAACTGCAATGAAACTAGGGTTAATTGCCGATAATTCTATTGTCGCAGATAGATGATCCCTTGAGTGAAAATCTATTATTACAGATAGAACCTAAGGGTAAAAAAACGTTTCACTCGGGGGTCTATCTGCAACAATAAAACTACAGGATAGTAAGTTCGATTTGGTGATAGTAAAAGAAGTCTATCCTTTTCTCCATTAAAAAAAAGGAGTCTATCCGCAATTAACCCATAAAACTATGATAATAAGCCTTACAAGTGAAGCATAGAGGAACATTGCGATGAAATAAGCAATTCTTGACCCGTAGTCGAAATCACCAGTGATCTTTGCCCATGCAACACAAGCAACACTCGGTGCTGCGACGAACAAAAAGAACACTGGATGAAGATCTTTGGGCAGTGCCACATTTGTTGGAAGTCTCTGATAAAGAGTCACAAACAGAACCAGATAATGAGCCAAGCCAACAGCAAAGAAGAAGAGAGGCCCCTCTTTAAGCCCCATATTTGCACCAAGCAAAGCACCAACAAAATTCCCCACAATCGATAAATGGTTCGAAGGATTTGCCACTTTCGATAGCCTTCGTTTTCCTCCAGACATCCATTGCCCATAGATTTTGATCTCAAGGCAAAATATTGGAGCCATGAGTACATACCATAGGATAGGATTAAGATTTACTGCAACGACTGGTGGCACTCCAATTGCTAAACATAGGCAAGCTATCCACGGGGCGAAGAAAAAATTTACCCTAATCGGGTGATAATACTCTCTCCAAACTGCTTCGAAGTAAAAGATTACCTTCAGACCATAGGCAATCGATACAATGACTGTTAATGCCAGAGATATGAACCAGAGAACAAGATTGAACTTCAGGCATATATGTGGAGAAAACAAGGATTTGTGCTCAGCTATACTCTTCCATAACATAGCTTGACTGTTTACTCCAAGGCACATACCGAAAGCTGATATAGGAAAACGAAGAAGAAATGGCCATTTCTTGTCTTCTGGAAGAACCGAAACCTCGGATGGCTGCACATGAATTTTCAAGAAGTTAACATACACACAATAAACGTGCCAAATATGGAGAAGTTAAGAGATTGAATACCCTGAGTGTTTCGAGTTCAGGGCCTTCTAGGGCAGCGAAGTAGCGGTCTACTTCTGGTACATGCTCAGTTTTGGGTATTTCAGAAATGCCATCAGCCTCGACATCAGGTTCTTGAGGGATTCCACGCAGGTTGGAAATTTGTCTCTCGAGTTTCCCTGACCAAGTCTTGAAAGAGTCAAAACGTTTATCCTTCGTGCTAGAACTCCGGAACATTCTTTGATGAGACTCGGATGAATTTGCTGAAGGAGTCTGAGGAGATGGGAGCTTTCCTTCATTAGATAACATGAGTCTTTTTGCTTGTGCATAGTGAAGTCCAGAAGGAGAGGGTGGCATAGTTATAGAAAGAGAATACAGATTGGATTCCTGAATAATATGGAAAAAAAAAAAAAAGAAAAAAAAGAGCAATTAAAGACTAAACCTCAAAATTGTTGCATAAAATGATTCATCATTCAATTTTCATTGAGCATGAATTAGGATCTTACTTTGCTACATGTTTTGTCTCTAGGACTGTTAGAGACCGTTGATTGAGATTGATGATTTGTGTTATTGCCAGTCTCAACTTTATCAAGAACAGTTACTGGTTTAGATGAAATTTGAATAGATAGAAACTCTTTAGGAGATCCCTGCTTTGTTAAATCCTCATGGACTTTGGTCTCCATTGATATTGAGATACCTACACCATGAAAGGAGTTGGGAGTTAGAATTCACTGAAACACGTTGCTTAAAAATTGAATGCAGAAGAATAATTGATATCTTAATTGTCCCTACAGTTGAAATGCATTTGATCAGGTCTAAACAATTACAAGATACAAACCCATTAGACTACAGATCAAGCCATATGTTACTTCTATATTCATCGTAAGTTTCTATTCACAAAATTTTAAAAAGAAAACACTCCTCTGAGATCAAAGTTGTCCATTTCATTGTAGACTTTGATTCAAACAACATTTATAGATTCAACCTTGCACCTAAAACAAAAGGAAGTGCATAAGTGAAGATAAACAAAGAGATACTCTGAGATACTTTCCCTAAATTATAGAGATTCCATATGCCCAAGTGAATGATTCATCAGCCTGTAACTCATTTTCCTTTCAATCTACACAAAAAGGGACTGATGTTGAATTAGATACGAGGCCGGCACGAAACATAACTGAAAATAATACGGTAAGTGGTTGTCTTTTCTTCTTTTTCTTTAAGACCTCTGAAACTTCAATAACAATACGCGGAGAGGAGGCACATTCATTACAGTTATGTCTGAATATGAAGAGGAAAAAAAAAAAAACCAATAGAGGGAGAAGATATCAAAAGCTGATACCAAGAACAAGACATGAGAGAAATGAAATCTTTTGGTATCTTTGTAATAGTAATGCCTAATGGCACAACAATCCCATATTCTCAAGGGAAAAAAGAATTTTCTTCATAACTTGAAATTAGAACTCACCAAAAAAACAGTGATTCAGTTATCCAAGTTTGCTGGAACTCTGTACTCAATAGCTTGAAGACTAGTGATCAGGAGGCAGAGACTCGTCAATAACACCAATGGAAAGAAGCTAGCGCGAAGATTAAGTTGTTTGTGCTGATACTTTTAAAGGCAGAAGTCCTAATATAATGATGAATGGTATAAGAAAATCCCATGTGTTTATTATTTTTTTGCTGTGGATTTTTCTAAGAAACTACTAAATCATGGAAAAGTACAAATTTGATGTTCAAGTGGGCCGGGTCAGTTCAGGAACCAGGGTCCACTTCATCTGTGAATAGTTTACAGGGGGTCAATATTCTATGGACCATCCACGTTGGTTTCTAGGTGAGTCCAAATTGGACGCAGACATTTCTGAGTTGGACCTCTAGAATTCCCCTATTAATACCAATTATTTTTATTATTTTATATATCCAAGATAAATTAGTGGTATATTTGATGCTGAACAATGAGATACATGCTTAGTTATTAGCATGTATCAATTTTATTAAGTTTCACGACGTGATCTCTTTCTTTTAAATTTATTAGGTTTTCATTTGACAATGTTTTTCTATTACTAGTTGCTTGAACTTGGTATTTAAACTTCCAATATAGGCGCAATGGATGTAGTAGCCGATCATTTGGACTCTTAAACTTCTATATAACAAACTTCTTATAGCCAAGAAACTTAGAAGATAAAAAATGAAATATAACATCATACAAAATATCTTTTTTACATACAATCCCTGGATATTTTTTAGCAATTTTACTTCTCGCACCTACCAATTTACTAGAGACGTTAAGCTAGAGGAAAATAATAAATTCCTCGCCTTTTTATTCCCAACCGTGGAGGTTTCGCTCCTTTGAAAAACGACAAGTCGAGAATGAATGGCAGTCCAAACTATTTACATGGACTGTTTTGATCTTCACCTTTAGATTTTGGACCTTTATTTTCACTTCTCAACTACCCAAAAATTATAATTACTCTGCTTTTCTTACAAGGTAGCTTTATATGTTCTCAGTTCCCACTAATTAAATTGACTTCAATTAAATTGACGTAACGTCTGTATATTCTCCTTTCTTTGTTCTTTTCGATAGATTTTAAGTCTTATTCCCACGCTGTAACTTTGAATGATCTCTGAAGATCTCAATTGGGTACTTTAATTAGACTATATTAGTTAGCTTTGGCACATGCTTGGGACTAATAAAGCATGGTCTTTATTTCCATCAAATAAAAGAAAAATCATGGTCTTTATTTTTCAAATATTGACATAATCACTTACATGGATCAATATTTTCCATAGATTTTAAGTCTTATTCACACACTCTAACTTTTAATGATCTCTGAATATCTCAATTGGGTACTTTAATTAGATTATACTAATTACCTTTGGAATATGCTTGGGACTAATAAACCATGGTCTTTATTTTTCAAATATTGACATAATCACTTACAAGGATCAATATTTTGCTTGGACTTGGCAATGCAATACACGTTGCTCTGTCTTCATATTTTATAAATAAACATCCAGAATCTTAGTACAGTGCCTAGTCTGTACATTATTACACTATAAATATGCATTTAGCAAAGAAAAAACCCAACTGGCAACAAAAACAAACAAAGGATGAAAATTCAATTAAATAGCATTAATTTAGCTGGCATCAACATTTGAAAATGACATCTTTGTTTCCTAACTAAATCCAAAATCTGCAGTCTCATTTGAACACGCGCTCGTAGCTAGCTAAAATGAACGAAAATGTTCTCAAATTCCACGTACGTGCATAAACATCACATATACTAATAATTCATATAATTAATTTGCATGGTGAAGACTGAGTTGCAACTGACTTACAGATGTAACTGATGAACTCTGGCGGCTTCGATGAATTGAAGTTAATATAGGGAGAGTATACAATATATAGACGCAAATTAAAGGGAATGTTGTGGGGGTGTCAAGTTGAATAAAGGTGCAGATGAACTTGGAGAAAATGGATAGAGACACTGGGTGAACCACTGAGCAAGTGGACTGGTTAGGAGTTAGGAGGGGTTACGCTTTTGGTTGGAATCATGAGGAAGGCAGAGGATGATGAGGACGTTTGTGATGGCTTAATCACGTACACAGTTGTTTGTTAGTTAGATATTGGATAAAGGGAAGTGATCTTTGTGGAAAATTTGAAGATGGGTTGTTTTCCTGCGTTAATTGCTGATAAAAGGTGACAAATTAACCAACGTAAGCCCAAAACGTTAGCTTTAAGACGTGAATATGGAAATATTAAAGTTTTCATTGGTTGATGTGAAAAGAACTCTTCGTAGATGACCAATGCTTATGTAAAATAGAAAACTTCTCCGTGGTTGACGGGAAAAGAACTTTTGAGATATGACCAATGCTCTTATTAAGTCTTTAATTTAATTGAGTCTTAAGTATTCAAGAATGGGTCCAATACGGGTTGCACAAGATTAATGAGGTCAATAAGGGATGAAGCAAAAGTGAAATTTGGTTGGTGGAGTTCTGAGTCGATGGGCCGAGATTTCGGTACTGGTCACTCATTAGTGGATTTGGATTCACAATCCAAGTAGAACGAATAAAGTTCTTTTCTTTCTATTCTTGGGAAGAGATAGTGAGAGCTAGTTGGTTTAGTTTGGTAAACTAGTGTTATACCCGCGATGTCGGGATTTTTTCATGTTATATTATAAAACAAAATCTAAAATAACTATTACTATCGAGAAAACTTGCAACAATTCCTTTTGTTGTGGTTTCTCTCACTAAATATGTTTTATTTAATTTTGCTAAACATATTATTGTATATATAATAAGAACAAATTAAAAAGAAAAAAGTTATCCGGATAACTTGCATTTAAAAAGTCCTAGAAAAATAGCTCGGTTCAACAATATCGATACAAAACACCCTAGAAACAACATCATTCCACAAATATCCCGACTAAAATTAGTAAAGGATACACTTGTAAAAAGCATAAATAAATCGTGTCATGATTTCTCTAGCAACTATATTCATTAGTACATAAATAAATTAACAAGTTATATTCTAAAAACAAACAATAAATGCAAATCCCAGCTTTTTGCACTATCATCATACTTGCATCTCACAAATGCAAAATCCCCGACTCTTCCGCCCTTTTTCAAGAATGCATCATCAACATAAAAGTAATAAAACCAATTAAATCTTTTTACGAAAAGAAAAGCACCATCTTTGAGAACAATCAATAAGCACTCATTTCAACCCCTAAATGTAGTACGTTTTCACATAAGATATATCACCACTTAGTCTCCCTATGATTACAAAATTAAAGTTAAGGAATATGAAATTCTTATGCTAAACCGAAACCAAAGAAAATCTCAGAGGAGACAAAATAAAAGAAAAGGACTGTAATCAAAGTTAGAATGAAAAGAAGAAAAGGCTTGTACAAAGGTACAAAAGGAAGGCTAAAAAATTTTCCCCCCTCACCTTGGCACCTCAAGGGAAATTGCAATTAGAGGTGAAAATAGGAATTATAAGAAGGTATTGCAGTAAGAGAATAAAGAATTAGTTTGATTTAGAAGAAAAATTGGAATTTTGAAGGATGGAATGAAAGCAAAATGGGATATGAAGAGGGATAACGTGATAAATTAATGAGGTGGGGAGAGAGATTTTGGTCAAGGTTAATATATGGAAGGTTAGGAGCCAATTGTCTAAAATTACTAATGAGGAAGGTTAAGAGTCAATTGTCTAAAATTATGCCACGTGTTATCTAGGGTTTTGTTTTAGTATATAGATAGATAGATACAAAAATTGAATTATTATACTTGATTTATTATAAATTTTAAGTTGAATTATTATACTCATACAATATTATAGTAGTAAATTTTAAGTTGATTTATTTCAAAATACTCATACATTATTATAGAGGGATTTAATTAGAGAGGAGGGTTTTCAAACTGTGATCTAAGGAGTTAATTACACATTGAATGGAGAATTGATATTTCCATAACAACTCTTACAATCCAAAAAGAAAAACGGAAAATAGAAATAAATGTCCAATTATTGAGTATATGTTGATGGATTATATTGGGATATGAATGAGCAAATCTCTAAAAATTTGACATGTGGCAAATTCTTTAAAATTTTGACATGTGGCATGTTAGGGTATAGTTTTAGTATATTCATTCTCACACGACCCCAATTTCCAAACTCAGAAGAAACATTGGCCGGACTAAACACGTGAAATATCCTCTAAAAATCTACAATCATCAAAAGACCACCAAAATAATCTCCTCGTTGAATTGAAACAAACAACAATTATTCTCTATAATCTAAAAGTCGATATTAATCCAAATTAACTTGAGATAATAAATATTCCTCAACTTGAAATAAAAGTCAACCTAAAAGGAAATATTCCATTATTACAAAACTCTCAAATAACAACTAAACATCAAATACTTATTTAACCTCCACATATAAGAAATTTAACAACTGCAATTGTATTCCTTGCTTTCTTCTAAGAAATTAGAAACCACCAACTCCACCTAATCCAGGAGTCTCTGAAAGAATGAATATAACACAATGAGTTCAACTCAATAAGTGGATAAATTTATATATTAGACACCGGTTTTACAAAACTCAAATATTGACAAATGATAAACAAAATATTAAAATAATAGATAATCATCAATGAACTTAAACTCAATTTCCACTAACGGCCAAGCCTAATCAACTTCCCCACTCTTTCTCAATTCATCTCTTCATCAACTCAATTTCCACTAATGGCCAAGCCTAATAACTTCCCCACTCTTTCTCAATTCATCTCCTCTCTATAAATCTTGCAAGCTAATCCGGGTAAAAGTATTATAAGATCCCTTTCTTTCTCATTAATTCCAACTCCATGATGATGCATGTGATTATTCATAAGGCGGGTTCGATCGGGCTTTTCTTATGCATCCATCTTGCATACTTTAATGCACCACTCTATTTTATGAAAGTAATGTATCCATTTTATGATTATGCATGCCACGAAAATATTTAAAAGATTAGTCTACTTCCATATTTTCAGGGTTGGGTAGGCTTCACTTTATTTACTCTAAATGCTCAAGCAATATGTGCGAAATTAAAGATGCTAAAAAAGGAAAAATAATTGAAACATAGTTGGGCATATCTAAGAAATCCCACAGAGCTATATCTCCATTTGTCCCTGTAACTGAAAAATGTTACAAAATTTTCTAACCAAACAAATCCGTGTATTCTAAGATTGCTAAAATATTCCATAAATATAAAAAATTAACCAAATGCACAATTATATTTGAATCATTTGGCTATATTACAACGTAGTCAATCATCAATCATCTGAAGGGATAATATATAATTCATGTTAAGTTTTTCATGTCAAGAATGATGATACGATAAATAACTCAATACAATAATAAACTAAGAACTTTAAAATTAAAAAAACAAAGGAAGCAATAGGAGATATTTACCTTCTTGTTTAACCTATCCAATATCCAATATCTACATGAACAATCCTTTACCTATGGAAGATGATCAATTGAAAGGAGATCGAGTAATAATTTTATATGCAAAGGCCAATTTTTCTCACATTTTTTCCTTTTATCTTTGGAAGAGCATTTAATTAATGAGGTTTAATCTATTGCAACTGAAATTTAGATTTTGAAGACATTAAATTTTGGGTTTTCCGTTAATAGAATATAGAGGGACAGAGATATAAATGATCATTATTTAAATCTTAGTTTATGAAAATCGTTACTTTCTAAGAGTAACAATAGAATTTAAAACTTTTGTTAACGACTAACAATAGAATCTTGATAATAATATAGTATATTAGTATATTGTATGGTATAACATTAGATATAGATAGGAGAGAATATTAAAGGTCAAATCTCTAAAAGCATGCCACATGCCTTCTAAGGGCTTTGTTGTAGTATATAGGTAGATAGATGTAGATATAGATAGATGCAACGTTGAAGCCTATATATTTGAAAATTGTTCAAAATTTTAACTAAATTGCTAATGGTCATTCTTCTCCTTAAAGCATATCTGGTCAAGAATGATGATACGATAAATAACTCAATACAATAATAAACTAAGAACTTTAAAATTAAAAAAACAAAGGAAGCAATAGGAGATATTTACCTTCTTGTTTAACCTATCCAATATCCAATATCTACATGAACAATCCTTTACCTATGGAAGATGATCAATTGAAAGGAGATCGAGTAATAATTTTATATGCAAAGGCCAATTTTTCTCACATTTTTTCCTTTTATCTTTGGAAGAGCATTTAATTAATGAGGTTTAATCTATTGCAACTGAAATTTAGATTTTGAAGACATTAAATTTTGGGTTTTCCGTTAATAGAATATAGAGGGACAGAGATATAAATGATCATTATTTAAATCTTAGTTTATGAAAATCGTTACTTTCTAAGAGTAACAATAGAATTTGAAAACGCTTTTCTAACATACTAACAATAGAATCTTGATAATAATATAGTATATTAGTATATTGTATGGTATAACATTAGATATAGATAGGAGAGAATATTAAAGGTCAAATCTCTAAAAGCATGCCACATGCCTTCTAAGGGCTTTGTTGTAGTATATAGGTAGATAGATGTAGATATAGATAGATGCAATGAAGCCTATATATTTGAAAATTGTTCAAAATTTTAACTAAATTGCTAATGGTCATTCTTCTCCTTAAAGCATATCTGGTCAAGATTGATGCATAAATAGAGCAGCTATGGAATAAGACTTTTTTTGGTATGGAATAAGATAAGACTTTTAAAAGCAAGAATGTGTGTATATTAGCATTTGAGACGTAATAATAGTAGTTGTAATTGGTATTTGGATTTGAATGGGTTCATGTCGAGGCAAAGAGCTTTTCCGATCATATCACAACTAAATGGATAATTTAAGTTTTATGTTAATTTTGGGAAAGATATTTTCGTTATTATGAAATTATAAAAGATAAAAGAAGGTACTACTAATAAACGGGTGGAAGTTAAGGAGCAAATCCTTCATGATACAATAACATAATTACATGTAAAAGTTCTTAGCATTAATTGGATTTTTATGAAAAGTGATTGCCAAATGGCCAAAACACTAGGAAGTTGCCAAGTGGCTTAAAGTTCTAAGAAGTTGCCAAGTGGCAATTAAGGGTTTTAATTTAGTATATAGTAACTAAAGACACATTAAAAGATGAAGAGCATATCGAGTATCCTACTTTCCTTGTTTCTTGTAGGCAAAACCCCTCCATCAGCTTCATTTTCTCATTATTTCTTACTAGTAGTCACTGTTGTAAATAGCGGTAAATAGCCCCGCAATAGCGGCGCTAATAGCGTTAGCGGTCCCTTCCCGCAACGCTATTGCCCGCTATCGGTGACATTGCGGAATATTCACTTTTCGCTCGTAAAAGCGGTCAATAGCGCGCCATAGCGGTGAATAGTGAGCGATTGCGAGCAAAATCCGTTTTTTGACCACTATTTAAAAGCAGTTTGAGGTTTATTTTTTTAAAATTAAACTTGACTTGCAACCACTGCATCCCACCGCCTCCCGCGATTTCTTGACCGCTATTTAAAAGCAATTTGAGGTTTATTTTTTTAAATTAAACCCGACCCGTGACCACTGCATGTCACCGCCTCCTGTGATTTCCGGCGTACTCCCGCCACCTGCCATAGCCTCTGGCACTTTCCTCAGCACTTTCTCTCACCTCCTCTCGCTGTGAGCTCCTCCTACTTTAGTCTTTTCACCGCCCAGCTCATCTTCTCGAAGACGACGACTCTTTAACTCCTCCGGCCGTTTTCTAGATAGGATTACATGTCTATTTCATATTTAGAATCTCTTTAAATCATCAAATATGCACTTTTAGATTTTCGAGATTTTTCTTTAATTTTTCTTTTTTTAATATTTATATATATCTAAATTAGACCGCTATTTGACTTTGCGCTTTTTACCGCTATTTTGCCGCAATAGCCCCAAATAGCCTTAGCGATGCCTCACCGCTACGCAACGCTATCCGCTATCGATAACCTTGCTAGTAGTCGAATGTGCCTAGGCAAGATCCTTTACCTTGCCGCATTGCTAGCTAACTCCAAAATCTACCAAATATATAAAACAAAAATAAAATGAAACAAACATGAATTAAACTTATATATATATATATATATATATATATATATATATATATATATATATATATATATATATATATATATATATATATATATATATATATATATATATATATATATATATATATATATATCATTATTAACATTCTAAAACAATGTTAAATCTAATATTCCGAATCTCATTCATCAAATAAAAAAAGAGCTTTCCAAAATCAAAAAATACCTCGGGATTTTCACATGGTTGTTGGTGTTGTATAATCACCTAAGAAATAATGAACTGGAAGAGAGTAGTCGGAGAGATAAGAAGATAGTTGGGGGATTGAAGACCAATAAATAAGCAATGTAGCACTAATTCTAAGAAATAAATTAAGATAGAATATGAACCGTTAAAAGATTTGTAGGATTGTCTGCTTACTATCCAAAGTTTGAAAATTCCTCCACTTGCTTTGAGTTAAGAACATTGAAGTGTTTTCAACGTTGATCTATCTCTCGGTTATTTACTTTTGCAATTGAAATGGTAGACAAAGAATTTGAAAGGGCGATTTCTTAATTAGGCCGCATTTTCCCATTTAGGTATTTTAATAGAAACGGTTTAAGAGTGATATAAGGAGAAATTTTAGGAGTAATAGTTTGATAGAAACGGTTTAAGAATTTGAAAGGGCAATTTCTTAATTAGGCAAAGATTTTCCCATTTAGGTATTTTAATAGAAACGGTTTAAGAATGATATAAGGAGAAATTTTAGGAGTAATTGTTTGATAGAAACGGTTTAAGAGTGAAGGAGAAATTTGTGGAGATAAGGAGACAATTTAGGGATGATTGTTACAAAAATGAAAAGATGGAGTAATTGTTTGAGAGATATGTAAAATTATAAAGGAAAGAGTGATATGAGGAGAAATTTTAGGAGTTGGTGAAGAGGGAAGGAATAGCTTATGCTCTTAAATTTTGACACGTGTCAATTGCTCTAGAATTTTGACGTCATACACCATGAATTCATACTAATTACCCATAACATATACAACATCTAATGGAAGCTCTACTACCTCGACGTCGTAAGTGTCCTGATTAAACTTGTAGAAGATGCAGATTCAGAGGCGGATGGCTGCAAAGAGCTTGGCCTAGCTGCAATTAGTGGATAGGACGAGTTGGGATGGGTCACCATCGGGGTTCATTTTGGGGGCCGTCAGCACTGCGTTTGGGGGAGAAGAGAGCGGTGGGGGGCGTCGGCACTGAGGGCAGTGGAGAGGAGGGTGGTGGGGGTCATTGGCGCTTTCAAGAAACAAGCCATACAAGCTATCAAACTATCACCTATAACCAGTTTCAATTCATTAGAAAATTTTATCAACTTAATCTTTCAATTTTCAAGAAATAATTTTATTATTATCTTAACTCAAAGAGCCATTCAAGATCAATCAAAGGCGTGCCTGAGCGTGTGAAACCATATTTTTCTCCTAGGATGGGAGATACATACCAAAATATCCAACAAAGAAATACTCAACACGTTGTTGAATCAATGAATAGCATACGCCTACAAAAGCTTCAATTTATCTAAACCTGCTAGAAAACTCATTAAAAATGAGTCTAATAAAAAAAAACTCACAACAAAACCTAACGAAATTTGACATACCCATTACTCTGCATCAAATAACCATCATAAATAGATAATTACCACAAAAACATGAACGGGGTATCTCTAAATTCAATCGGGACATTATTCAGGAGCAAAAAGGGCTCACCTTTTTAATGTCTTTATCTGAAAGAGGAGTGGTTCTCTAAAAGAGAAGAAGCTCGAGTTTGGGGGAGAGCAATGGAGGCGGTCAAAGTCAAGGTTGAGGGAGAGGATGGAGGCAGTGGAGGTGGTCGCGGATGGAGGGTGCAGCTCGAACGGTGAGGAGGACGGAGGGAGGGCGCGGATGAGATCTGAGGATCGTGATGGAGGGTGCGGCTCAAACGGAGAGGAGGGCGGAGGGAGGTCGCAGATGAGATCTGAGGGTCGCCGGTGCTGAGTTTGGGGGAGAGGAGGGCGGTAGGGGCTGTCGGCGGTGAGGACGGTGGATATGAGGGCAGTGCGGCTCGTCAGTGCTGAGTTTGGACGAGAGCAGGGCGGTGGGGGTTGTTGGCGCTGAGTTTGGAGGAAAGGTGGGCGGTGAGGGCCGTCAGCGCTGAGGGCAGTGGAGAGGAGGGTGGTGGGGGTCATCGGCGATGAGGGCAGTGGAGGAGTGGAGGCGCCGCTCGCTGCAAGGGGAAACCATAGGGCGGAGAGGGTTTTTGGGATCATAATCTCAAAACAAAAATGAGACATGTGAGTTCTGAGAAGAGAGAGAGAGAGAGGGCCTAGTCAAATCTCATGATATATATATATATATATATATATATATATATATATATATATATATATATATATATATATATATATATATATATATAAGAAGGCTCTATGAACTTAAGTTCATAATGAATAGTGGTGCACCAACTTTTCTAACCACTCATCTTGCTTTGAGATCCGTGAAAGATATAAAGGCCACTTTGAGATTTGTGCATCACAAATCTCAAGACAAGATGAGTGGATAAAAAGTTGGTGACCACTATTCATTATGAACTTAAGTTCATAGGAGCTTTTACTCTATATATATATATAGAAGCGAGGCTCTATGAACTTAAGTTCATAATGAATAGTGGTGCACCAACTTTTCTAACCACTCATCTTGCTTTGAGATCCGTGAAAGATATAAAGGCCACTTTGAGATTTGTGCATCACAAATCTCAAGACAAGATGAGTGGATAAAAAGTTGGTGACCACTATTCATTATGAACTTAAGTTCATAAGGCCTACTATATATATATATATATATATATATATATATATATATATATATATATATATATATATATATATATATATATATATATATATATATATATATATGTGTGTGTGTGTGTGTGTGTGTGTGTGGGTAAAGGGTTCTAAGGTGGCTCCTTGGTGCTCCTAAGGATGTAGAATCCCGACCCTCAGTTCCTCTATTCTCAAAATAATTCGAGTCCGCTCAAAAACCTAACTTTCCTCAATCTCTTCAACATCTTTCATAACACCGCTTTATCTTCGCTTCAATTTTTTCCAATCTTCCATTTGATTGTTGCTGTTCGGTTCATTCGTTCATTTTGCCATCGGCCATTTCATTTCGGTTTATTTGTTCATCTTGATCCTTTATTACGGTTTTCATTTGTTCATGGCTTCCATTGTCTCTTTGACTTTGCTCCATGCATTATTTTGTCTTTGTCTTGCTCTGCTGCCTTGGTCTTCACTTGTCTTTGCCTAATCTTGATTGCCTCGTTTTTGTTCTCCTTGATCATGATTTCATTCCTCGAAAGCCTCGAGATCCTCAAAGCTTGTTTTGCTCCGCATTGCTCTGAGAGCTCCTCGAGTGACATTTCCAAGAAGTTCGCAGATGGGGAATTTTTTCTTATAATTTTGTTGATATTGGGATATGAATTATGAAAATGTCTTTTAAGAAATGTATAATAGTGGGAATTATATTTCAGGTTTAGATTTTGGCATGAATTTATTGTTAAATTGGATATGACCGTTAAATTTGGTTTGAACTATTGTAAATTTATTTCAATTGAGAGTCAAACTTATATCTTGAATTTAGTACAACATGAGCTATTATTCATTAGGGTTGATTTTAGTTTTTGAGCTTGGATAATGAAGTTGTGTGGTGAAATTGAAGGATCAACGTTAAATTTGGTTTGAACTATTGTAAATTTATTTCAATTGAGAGTCGAACTTATATCTTGAATTTGGTACAATATGAGATATTATTCATTAGGGTTGATTTTAGTTTTTGAGCTTGGATAATGAAGTTGTGTAGTGAAATTGAAGGATCAACGTTAAATTTGATTTGAACTATTGTAAATTTATTTCAATTGAGAGTCGAACTTATATATTGAATTTGGCGGCCCGCCAGCACCCCCCGAGGCCCCCTCGCCGCCGCCCCTCACCCTCGACGCCGCCCCTCACACTCGCCGCCGCCTTGCTTGGTTTATGTAGGCAATAAAAATTGCCTTAATCCCTACACAGCAACTCGGAATGAGCAAAAGAGCTTAAGGGTCCATCTGAGCGAAGTCAGGTCCGCCTAAAGGTTAAGTTCACCTGAATGCTTGACTTTACAAAATAGACAAAAGTGCTGATATCTCTCGAACCGGAAGGAATTGGGCAAAATGATCAGAACAATTGGCTCCGTCTCGTCGAGATAGTCGATTTTCATATATAATTCGTCCAATTCCGACATACGGTTTGAAAGTTACGACCCGTTCTTCGTAGAATATGAGGAAGGTCGCAAAGCGGCAAGGCTCCCCATTAAAAGACGAGGGTCGCCCTGGCAGCGAGGCTCGACATTCAACTGAGGTTCGCCCAAGTAGCGAAACTCTTCATTCGACGAGGTTCGCCAAGCAATAAGCTCTTCATTCGACGGTTCGCCAGCGTGAAGCTCTTCACTGACCGAGGTTCGCCAAGCGTGGCTCTTCATTCGTGACGGTTCGCCAAGCGTGAAGCTCTTCACTCGACCGAGGTTCGCTAAGCGGCTCTTCATTCGACGAGGTTCGCCAAGCAAATGGCTCTTCACTGACCGAGGTTCATCAAGCAAAGCTCTTCATTCGACGAGGTTCGCCCACAACAAAGGGTTTGACGAGGTTCGCCCACAAATGGTTTGACGAGGCTCGCCCACAACAAAGGGTTTGACGAGGTTCGCCCACAACAAAGGGTTTGACGAGGCTTGACCACGGCATCAAAGTCAACCGAGGTTCGCCTACGGCGGTGAACCTCGACATTCAACGAGGTTCGCCTACGGCGGTGAACCTCGACATTCAACCGAGGTTCGCCTACAGCGGTGAACCTCGACACTCAATAGAGGTTCGCCTACAGCGGTGAACCTCGACATTCAACCGAGGTTCGCCTACAGCGGTGAACCTCGACACTCAATAGAGGTTCGCCTACGCGGCAAGCTCACCATCCAACCAAGACCGCCCACTTGAAGCATGGGAGATGTCACATCCCATAGTGGTCACATCCCACGAGAGCATGGTTCCCCTCACGGTGGTCACATCCCGGGGTATGGCTCTCCTCAGCGGCGGGCCATATCCCACAATCAAGGAAGTGGCCATGCCTCTCCTTACTGTTATAAGCCACCATCTCCACATGAGAGGGGGCTTTTTTTTTTGGAGGAGGCGGAAGGCCACGACAGCCAGGGGAACTGGGTCGTGGGCATCAGTTATGCCCACGTCTATATCAGTTAACCCACGTTTCCACAATTATGGCACGCCAGGTACGTGCCAAAAGCCTTACAAATGGCGGTGAGCAGCCATTAGAGAGGGGGATTTTTTCAGCTTTTGGAACTTTTGGAGATCAACACTTGCGTACGAGAAAGAGATCAAGCTCTTCATCAGCAATCTCAAGATCATCTGCAACTCTGTTCTGATCGTCAACGGGAAGCAATCTCAACGTGAGCATTGAGTGAAGCATCCTCTCGCCACCAAGAACCCATACAAAAGAGAAGTCAAATCAATCTTCTCTTCCTCTGTAATCGAGAGAATTTGATTGTAACACATTCATTCAATCAATAAATATTTTTCGAATTCTACGTAAGATGGCTAATTAACAAAGGGGAGCAACCATTCATTCCGATGAACCGGTGGTGGCGCTAATCGCATTAAGGTTGCGCTTGGAACCGAGGTTCAAACCTTGGTCCTTGAGTTTGATCGAGTAAGTATGAGGAGTTCCTTCCACCGGGCATCTAGCCCTGAAGACACGCTAGTGTCGACGAAGTCTCGCTTGAGACTTCACCGTGGCTCGTGTTGAATCTTCTCGGCGAATCCGAGAACGAGCCTATGTCTCGACAAGGCTCCAAAGCTAGCCAACAAAGCTAAGAAGTGGGTGGTTACAGCCCAACCCAACCTCGAGGCCATTAGCCAAACTTTGGCTTCGCGGGCTAACCTCGCCTCGCTCGTGGAAAGGCGTGATCTCGCCAAGGGTCCAATTCCACGACGTGACAAACAGCGCCAACGAGAACCAAGCTCGCCGTAGGGCTCGAAGCTTTGGTCTCGCTGGACGGGTTTCACTATCGCCCAAAGATGGTCAAACGAATCGGGTCGAATCGACGAGGAACGCCACGAACCTCGCCATTGCACCCCAAGTCGTGAACCTCGCCTTCATCGGGGTTCATTTAAAACAAGACTAACGCCGCCTACCGCTAACCTTGTCTACAAGACAAACGCCGCCTACCGCTAACTCGCCTACAAGACTAACGCCGCCTACCGCGAACCTCGCCTACAAGACGAACGCCGCCTACCGCTAACCTCGCCTACAAGATCTAACGCCGCCTACCGCTAACCTCGCCTACAAGACGAACGCCGCCTACCGCGAACCTCATCTACAAGATGAACGCCGCCTCGCCGCGAGCTCGTCCAAGTGGCGAACCTCGCCAACAATGTGAGGTCCCTTGAAAAGAGATGAGCCTCGCTCATGCTTTCGCCAACAACATGACGAACATCGCCTGCTGACGAACCTCGCCATAGCAAGCGCCAAATGATGAACCTCGCCATCATGAACCTCGACATGGGGTGTCATCAAATCATGACGGCTCGCCTGGATCTAATCTCGTCAGGAAGCGCCGAATGACGAACCTCGCCATTATGAACCTACCCAACAATATGAGGTCCATTCTAAACAAGATGAACCTCGCTCAAACAACGAACCTCGCCATCATCGTGGGGTTCATTTAAAACAAGACAAATGTCGCCTACCGCGAACCACGCCCACAAGGCTAACGCCGCCCACCGCTAACCTCCCCAACCGCAAACTCGCCCAAGTGGCGAACCTCACCGCCAACGGAGGTCCCTCAAAAGGGATGAGCTCGCCCAAGTGGCTAACCTCGCCACAATGTGAGGTCCCTTGAAGAATGAGCTCATTTGAGTGGCGACCTCGCAAAGAACATGAGGTCCCTCTAAAAGATATGAACCTCGCCCAAGCAACTAACTTCGCCAACGTAGGGTTTCTAAGGTGATCGAACCTCGGCGAGGCAAATAACTTCACGCCGTAACCAAAGGAAAAGGCAACCTCGCCAGGCTGGCCAAACTCGATTCAAAGAGTCTCTCTCATATGAGGCTCGTTTTTCAGAATCAACTGGGGGTACACCCACTTCTGATCTCCGTGATTACCTCACTCGCAAGCGTGATGCTAGTCATATGCAATCTCATTGCTGCTGTGAGAAGCTTATCTCTGCGATGCGCGCCCAATGTTCATCGACACATCAACCTTCTGTATTTGAGCGATTATCTGACCCGTCAACTAGACGAAGGCGGTTTCGCCATAAGAAACAAGCGGCCCGCGGTGGTCATTCCCCTGGAGTGACTATTAACATGGTTGGGAGAAGCGGGAGCAAGACCCCAACAGGCAGTCCTGAATCGTCTGACCTTGAGTATTCCCCAGGGTTACGAGGCGCATTAATCAATAGTCAAGCCGCCTATCGAAGCACCCGTCTTCGCATCGAGCGCAATCTCGCTTGACTATAGCCAATTGGTGGGGTACCTCAAGAATTTGAGAACTCCTGCATTGCCACATCTCAACCTTCAAACACCGATATAAGTGATCAAGCCGGCCCTCATGGCTAATAAAGAGGAAGAGATGGCAAAGAAGATCGAAGAGCAACAAGCTCTTATTCTTGCTCAACAAGAGTCTATCAGACGCTTAGAAGTAATGATGGAGAAGCTCGTCGGCAAGAAGAAAGTAGACGAGGGAGGTTCCAAATCGAAGCGAGAAGGCTATGAGGGGGATCATGATGTCCACTCAGCGGAGTCGAACCCACGCATAAAAGAGCGAGATCATAAGTTACATGATTTCCAAAAGCAGCTTGATGCCCTCAAGCTCCAAGGGCGTTTTAAGGAGCTGGGGGTGGCCAGACCATATCCAATTGAATGGGATGCGGTCTCCTACCCGACAAAGTTCGAGCCATTGACCTCCCTAGCTCGATGGCAAGGGTTCTCCTACCCAACATATTTACTACTTCCAGCAAACCGACACATAATGGGAAACGATCCCGCTTGACTCGGTTGTTCATTAGCACCCTCAAGGGGTTGCTTTTGAATGGTTTTGCGATTGGAACTCGGGTCCATCACTTTGCCGGAAGGACATGGAAATGCTCTTCATGGCCGATTCTTCGACGATGACACAGAGTATCTATGGCAATCCCGCTAGTCAGAAGCGAGGAAGAAAGAATCAGAAGCAACTTTGTCAAGAGATTCGTGAACCGACGCCGCGTCTCGAGATTCCGAGGCCACTCTCATCGAGATGTGCCTAATAATCTCTCCATCAACATTCTATCTAATATGGGCCGCCGTAGCTCGCTCGTGGAAAGACTTAACTCGCCAAGGAGAACAAGTCGAGAGCTGCTCGCGCATGGAGGTCAAGAGCTATTTGAATTTCGAGGAGGTGACACCAAGATACCTTGGTGGTGGCGACCGCTTCCTCATCAAAACTCTTTTCAAGTAAGCCCTCGATGGCATCTCACGAGCTCGCCAACGTGGAACCAAGCTATGGGACCGACATAAGACTTGGCTATCATCTACTAAAGATGATCGCTGATGCTTATATGCATCAATCGCCAGAGGACCAAAGATCCGACGGTAAATTTTAAAGAAGTACTACCCGTAGTCTTCTTTCAAACTCCCACTAAGTTATCATGTTAACAAATACCTCGATAACTAATTTTCTAAATTCCCTTGCCAATCCTCGCCAATAGATGGTGGGTTCCCAAAACTATCATGTTAACAATCACCTCTGATAGTTCCCTCAAGATTTCCTCCGTCAATCCTCTCAAATAGGATGACAGGGCCACTCCCACTGTCACGTTAACATTACACCTCTGACAAATCAACTTACCAATCCTTATCAATAGGATGGCGGGCCCACATAACTGTCATGTTAACAATCACCTCTGATAGTCCGCACCGTCATTCCCGCAAATAACGTTGTCCAATCAAGTCGTCATACCTCTATGTCACTGAACGACCTGATCATTTCCATGTCGTCACTTGTCCGAGTGACTTTGGGTTAGATAGTGGTTAACCAAGCAATATACCCCTATCAACTCCCTCACCGAATAGTGGCCTACCATGCGATGTGCCTCTATTTCACCATAGTCGCTATACTCCCATGTCACCGAATCCACCTAACCCCACGAGTCATTTCCTAAATGATTTTGTTCAGAATCACCGTTGTTATACTCTCACGCCACCAACAACTTGATTGCTTTTTGATCACGATCGTTATACTTTTATGTCACTGAACGATTCGATCATTTCCGAATGGTGGCCTACCATGCGATGTGCCTCTATTTCAACCATAGTCGTTATACTCCCATGTCACTGAACGACTCAGCTAACCCCACAGAGTCATTTCCTAAATGATTTTGTTCGTAATCACTGTTGTTATACTCTCACGTCACTGAACAACTTGATTGCTTTTGATCACGATCGTTATACTTTTATGTCACCGAACGATTCGATCATTTCCGAATGGTGGCCTACCATGATGTGCCTCTATTTCAACCATAGTCGCTATACTCCCATGTCACCGAATCCACCTAACCCCACGAGTCATTTCTAAATGATTTTGTTCGTAATCACCGTTGTTATACTCTCACGCCATCAACAACTTGATTGCTTTTTGATCACGATCGCTATACTTTTATGTCATCAACGATTCGATCATTTCCAATGGTGGCCTACCATGATGTGCCTCTATTTCAACCATAGTCGCTATACTCCCATGTCATCAACGACTCGCTTAACTCCACGAGTCATTTCTAAATGATTTTGTTCGAATCGTTGTTATACTCTCACGCCACTGAACAACTTGATTGCTTTTTTATCACGATCGTTATACTTTTATGTCACTGAACGATTCGATCATTTCCACATGATGGCCTACCAGGCGATTTGCCCTTATCTTTTAATCCAACGCCTTGAACGGCTAAGGATAGAGGGAGATTTTAGCACTAAGCCTAAAAGAAACTATCGCAAACTCACCATACCGAGGGGAAAAGTATGGCTAGCCCGATTCAAACGGTAATCGGTAAAGGCACATCAAACCGCTGATAGTCGGGGTTTGCTAAAAATCCTAGAGGGCTTATCATTAGTCGCAAGTGAAGAATTCAACTTTACCAAGTTCGTTAGGGGTTCCTGGCCCACCGCATCTGCACCATGTTATGAAGTTCATATCCAAAGTGTTCCGCACTCCATTCAATCACATTCAAGTCTCGAAAACTTTGAGGGTTTTGTAGGCAATAAAATTGCCTTAATCCCTACAACAACTTCGGAATGAGCAAAAGAGCTTAAGGGTCCATCCGAAATAAGTCAGTCCGCCTAAAGGTTAAGTTCACCAATGCTTGACTTTACAAAATAGAAAAGTACTGATATCTCTCGAACCGGAAGGAATTGGGCAAAATGACTGAACAATTGGCTCCGCCTCGCCGAGATAGTCGATTTTCATATATAATTCGCCCAATTCGACATACGGTTTGAAAGTTACGACCGCTCTTCGTAGCATATGAGGAAGGTCGCAGCCGCAAGGCTCCCCATTAAAAGACGAGGGTCGCCCTGGCAGCGAGGCTCGACATTCAACCGAGGTTCGCCCAAGTAGCGAAACTCTTCATTCAGACGAGGTTCGCCAAGCAACAAGCTCTTCATTCGCACGGTTCGCCAAGCAAATAAGCTCTTCACTGACCGAGGTTCACCAAGCGTGAAGCTCTTCATTCGCACGGTTCGCCAAGCAAATGGCTCTTCACTGACCGAGGTTCGCCAAGCAAATGGCTCTTCATTCGACGAGGTTCACCAAGCAAATAAGCTCTTCACTGACCGAGGTTCGCCAAGCAAATGGCTCTTCATTCGACGGCTCGCCCACAACAAATGGTTTGACGAGGTTCGCCACAACAAATGGTTTGACGAGGCTCGCCCACAATAGTGGTTTGACGAGGTTCGCCCACAACATGGTTTGACGAGGCTCGCTCAAAGATCAAAGTCAACCGAGGTTCGCCTACGCAGTGAACCTCGACATTCAACCGAGGTTCGCCTACGCAGGGAACCTCGACATTCAACCGAGGTTCGCCTACGCAGTGAACCTCGACATTCAACCGAGGTTCGCCTACGCAGGGAACCTCGACATTCAACCGAGGTTCGCCACAACAAAGGAACCTCGACATTCAACCGAGGTTCGCCTACGCAGTGAACCTCGACATTCAACCGAGGTTCGCCTACAGCAGTGAACCTCGACACTCAATAGAGGTTCGCCACACGCTGTAAGCTCACCATCCAACCAAGACCGCCCACTTGAAGCATGGGAGATGTCACATCCCATAGTGGTCACATCCCACGAGAGCATGGTTCCCCTCACAAGGGTCACATCCCACGGGGGTATGGCTCTCCTCAACCGAGCATGGCCATATCCCACAATCAAGGAAGTGGCCATGCCTCTCCTTGCCTATTTATAAGCCACCATCTCCACATGAGAGGGGCTTTTTGAGGAGGCGGGGCTGCCTGGAATGGTCCGCACCGGGCTTATGCCCACGCCCATATCGCTAACCCACGCTTCCACAATTATGGCAAGCTGTGCACGTGCAAAGCCTTACAAATGGCGGTGAGCGCCATTAGAGAGGGGCTTTTTCAGCCTTTTGGAACTTTTGGAGATCAACACTTATGCATTTGTGAAAGAGATCAAGCTCTTCAAGAATCTCAAGATCATCTCGCAACTCGCTCGATCGTCAACGGAAGCAATCTCAACGTGAGCATTGAGTGAAGCATCCTCGCCACCAAGAACCCATACAAAGAGAAGTCAAATCAATCTCTTCCTCAGAATCGAGAATTTGATTGTAACACATTCATTCAATCAATAAACATTTTTTCGACTCTACAGTTTACTCCGTCATTGCCCACCATATATTCATCCATCCCTCCTCTTCCGCCGAGCCTCGCCACGCGGCCGACATTCCTCGAGCTCCACCGTAGTTCAGATAGGGTTTTTTCCTTATAATTTTGTTGATATTGGGATATGAATTATGAATATGTCTTTTGAAGAAATGTATAATAGTCGAATTATATTTCAGTTTAGATTTTGGCATGAATTTATTGTTAAATTGGATATGAACGCTAAATTTGGTTTGAACTAGTGTAAATTAATTCAATTGAGAGTCGAACTTATATCTTGAATTTGGTACAATATGAGCTATTATTCATTCTACTGAGTTCACATTCCGACATTCCCTCGAGCTCCACCGAAGTTTAAATAGGAATTTTTTCTTGTAATTTTGTTTATATTGGGATATGAATTATGAATATGACCTTTGACTAAATGTATAATAGTGGGAATTATATTTCAGTTTAGATTTTGGCATGAATTTATTGTTAAATTGGATATGAACTTTAAATTTGGTTTGAACTATTATAATTTTATTTCATTTGAGAGTCGAACGATATCTTGAATTTGGTACAATATGGGCTATTATTCATTGGGGTTGATTTTAGTTTTGAGCTTGGATAATGAAATTGTTTAGGGAAATTGAAGGATCAACTTGATGACGATTTTGATTTTAAACTTCTTATAGGCGGCTTGTATGGACACTCCAACAATTCTTTCACGGGATACAACAATGGATGAAGATGAAAACAAACTTATTGATCTTGAAGGCGAGGACCGTGATATGTTATCTACGACAAGTTTTTTCTCTCAGGTGATAATATCTCATTGTTTATAGTGTACTACTAACTAATGACATATACCAAAATAGTTGTCTTTAAGCATGAATTGAGTCTTTTTTCATTAGTTTTATTTCTCTATCTTTATAGGCATCCGAGCATGAGGAAAATATTGATGAGCCTATTGGTGTTGAAAATGGCGAAGGTAATCCTGTTGTTGATCCATATATCGGAATGGAGTTCTCTACTCATGAGGAAGGTTATAATTTCTACAATGCATATGCCAGACTTAAGGGATTTGGTATTCGCAAGGGTCATACATCTTGGTCGAGAAAGAAAGATGCAATTATATAACGAGTTGTCCTTTAGCTAAGGTATTATCTTTAATCTTAATTTGATGATTTTTTTTCATTTTGATGCATTTGTCATGTTAAAGTTGCAATTTTTTGTAGGTGAAAATGTTGCGTGGAGGTCGAGAAAGTTAATGGAGGGTCAAACAAAGCTAGATGGAAGCTGCTTTTTCCTTGAGTGTCAAAATTAATCATGTGGCTTGGTATAATGTGATAATTTGAAGTAAAGTTATGTATGGACGCAAGTATGTGTTATTTGAGCCGTGTGGTTATATGTACCTTAACTTTGCGATTTGATAATGTTGTTGTATGGATTAATCATGTGTTCCGGTATAATGTGATAATTTGAACTGAAGTCATATATGTATGGACTAAGTATGTGTTCTTTGAGCCATATGGTTATATGTACCTTAACTTTGCGATTTGATGATGTAGTTGTATGGAGTAATCATGTGTGCTGGTAAAATTTTGTAACTACTTACTCATGTTTTATAACTACTTATCCCAATTTTGTACCCAGTTAGTTGAGTTTTGTAGCTCAAAGTTCAAAAAATTTTGTTTCAAAATTTTGTAACTACTTACTCATGTTTTATAACTACTTATCCCAATTTTGTACCAGTTAGTGGAGTTTTGTAGCTCATAGTTCTGAAAAATTTTGTTTCAAAATTTTGTAACTACTTATTCATGTTTTGTAAGCAGCTACAATATTGTAAGTAGTTACAAAATTTTAAGTAGTTACAAAATTTGAGTAAGTAGTTACAAAATTTTATAATATGAGTAAGTAGTTACAAAATATGAGTAAGTAGTTATAAATTTTAGAAGTAGTTACAAAATATGAGTAACTAGTTACAAAACTCCACTAACCGGGTACAAAACTGGATAAGTAGTTACAAAACATGAGTAAGTAGTTATAAATTTTGAGCCAAAATTTTTCAGAACTATGAGCTACAAAACTCCACTAACTGGTACAAAACTGGATAAGAGCTATAAAATATGAGTAAGTAGTTACAAAATTTTAGAAGTGGTTACAAAATATGAGTAAGTAGTTACAAAACTCCACTAACTGGGTATAAAACTGGGATAAGTAGTTACAAATTGTTGAGCCAAAATTTTTTCAGAACTATGAGCTACAAAACTCCACTAACTGGGTACAAAACTGGGATAAGTAGTTACAAAATATGAGTAAGTAGTTACAAAAGTTTTCAAAAAATTTTTTTCAGAACTATGAGCTACAAAACTCCACTAACTAGGTACAAAACATGAGTAAGTAGTTACAAATTTTTTTTAATAGAACTATCAAACTCTAATAACTGGGTACAAATTTCATCACACTCATCATGGCACCAGCAATATCAAAATCACCACAATTGTATAAGGAATTACAAAACCAGGAAAGAAATGCTATCGAGCTACAATTCAACTGATTTCGAATCAAGCTACAATTCTACTGTTTCTTCGTACATACACAAAAAGAGATATAACATCTGAATGAATTCTAACACAACAAAAGTGCAAAATAAAACTTCCAAAAATTCAGTGCATTACATAGTCTGAACTGCATTTTTACAATCGTCACAAATATGGTGAATCGCGTGCATACAAGAGAGCTGCACAAAACTTTGCTCAGACTTTGCATAACCGTCAGGTTGTTATCGATCTCTTTTCAACAATGTTGCTAATGAATTCAATCATAAAAATCCCGCAGTCTAAGGTTCTACATATAGGGAAAAAATAATTATGATATGGAAAATCAAGTAGTTAAAAAATGAGAATTACAATAGAAATGCATTAAACACATACGTCCCTTGTTGAGGAACGACAACTGGCACAAGTTCATGGTGCTCGAATTTCCCCAGCGTCCAATTACTCTCTACAAAACTCATAAACTTATTTCTTAATTTTGCAGCATCGGCGGTATAAATGGGAGACTTGATTGAGGAGTAGTGATAGAATTTTTTCTCCTCTCTCACTAACTCTACCATGTGCCAATGTCCGGAGCTGACAATTGGGATCAAAATTCTTTCACACTCTAAGAACTTCTGCTCAGAAACATTTTCCATCATTTGTTTTGCCATCAATTCAAGATTTCCTTCAAGAAATGCTTGCTGAAAAGATGCATCAATGTGAACAATGTACGGTAACACAAAAATAAGTACAACCAACCAATGAAAAACATGGGTTTACTACGCAAGCCAAGGTCTCAAGGACTTTGCAAGACACGTTTAGCTTTAAACATCCTTCATCTAAAACTAGTAAGTGTACTTGACAGGTTTAAGTAGAATAAACCCTGATCTTGGTCTGGATCATATACAAGAATTCAAGTGTTCATTAATGTTCATTGGTAAAAGTCTTTAGGACTGTCCAGTGGCTCAAGTCAGCATCACTTCCAAAAATTCCAAGAATCTGAAAACTGAAAGAAAAGGGCATTAAAGAAATCAATCTTTTAAGTTCAGGTAAAACGTTTTGACTGTAAGTAATGTGTGGGACTTGAGCATCTTTCTGCATTACCGTGTTGCTTAAACTATGGAAAATGAGTGCATAAATCATGTACTTGAGCTTTAGCCATATTAAAACAAAAGAATTTGTTTCTTGCTACTTCTTGGAAAATTGTCATTGACCTATTCAAATTTCAAAGTTTCCAAGCTGCTACAGATGACTAATCAGGAAAATGTACCAAAGTTTGATTCTGATATTTGCCTCTAAGAAAACAATATATCAAAGATGTTTTCACAAAATTTTATTTAGTACAGGTTGAACTCATAATGAAAATTTTTATTTAAAGCTAGCAGGATTTACTAGAAAACTATAATCTTCCTTCTTGGCTGGTACATACATATCATTATTATTCCGCATAATGAAAATTCGTTGAGTTACAGGACCCTAGGTTTTTCTTGCAAAATTCAGAGAATTTTATATTGTAAGAAAGTTTAGGAGGATGTGTTTCTGTTTGGGTTTTGCTTTTTAAAGTTAAATACATATCGAAATTAATATTGGATCGCATGAAATAGCACAGGTTTTAGCTAAAAATATTAGTTTTAGCCCTCAAAGCACCATTTCGCTTAAAAATATCTCTATACAAGATAAATTTAACTTACTTAAGATGGAGGATTCTTGCATTTAGAGGAGGAGGACTTTGATTTTGAAGAAATCCCCGATGTCGACCCCTTCAATTTGTTCGAAGCCATGACTCGGGCGATGCGGCGAGATTTGGCGGAGCACGAGGGAGGGCGGAGGGCGGCGAGGGAGGGCGGAGCTGGAGGTTCGGCGAGGGACGGCGGCAACAATGGGCGTCGACGGAGGCAGGATCAGCCGCAGGCAGGGGGTCTCCAGGGGGGCTGAAATGTGTGGCGGAGCTCGAGGGAGCGAGGTCGAGGGACGGCGGAGGGCCGCGAGGGAGGGCGGAAGCCGATGAGGGGCGGTGGGGTGGATGGAAGGAAGGTGGAAGGGAATGGATGGTGGGGTGGAAGGGTGGAAGCGGAGAGTGGATGAAGGAGGTGGAGAATGGATGGAACGGGGTGGGATGGAGGAACGGAGGGGCCGGATTCCCTGAGCATATATTAATGAATATGTGATATAGAGAGATATATATAGAGATATATAAGAATTAAATTCGCCGAATTGATATATGATCAATAAGACCTAAAATTAATCTGAGACAATAGGCCTAAAAGGACTCCACGAACTAATATTTACTCCTGACCGGAATTTAAACTTACATTTAGTCCTAAATTTTAATTCTCCTTTATTATCTACACCCTTCTCCATCTCCTTTCCTTTCTCATCTTCCTCCTCCTCTCCATCTCTCTCTTTTCTCTTTCTCCCCCCTTTTCTCTTCTTCTTCTCCTCCATCTCCTTTTCTCTCCTCTTCACCTCCTTCTTCCTCCACCTCCATCTTCTCTCACTCTTCTCATTCCTCCTCCTCCAAAACAATAAGTACAACCAACCAATGAAAAACATGGGTTTACTACGCAAGCCAAGGTCTCAAGGACTTTGCAAGACACGTTTAGCTTTAAACATCCTTCATCTAAAACTAGTAAGTGTACTTGACAGGTTTAAGTAGAATAAACCCTGATCTTGGTCTGGATCATATACAAGAATTCAAGTGTTCATTAATGTTCATTGGTAAAAGTCTTTAGGACTGTCCAGTGGCTCAAGTCAGCATCACTTCCAAAAATTCCAAGAATCTGAAAACTGAAAGAAAAGGGCATTAAAGAAATCAATCTTTTAAGTTCAGGTAAAACGTTTTGACTGTAAGTAATGTGTGGGACTTGAGCATCTTTCTGCATTACCGTGTTGCTTAAACTATGGAAAATGAGTGCATAAATCATGTACTTGAGCTTTAGCCATATTAAAACAAAAGAATTTGTTTCTTGCTACTTCTTGGAAAATTGTCATTGACCTATTCAAATTTCAAAGTTTCCAAGCTGCTACAGATGACTAATCAGGAAAATGTACCAAAGTTTGATTCTGATATTTGCCTCTAAGAAAACAATATATCAAAGATGTTTTCACAAAATTTTATTTAGTACAGGTTGAACTCATAATGAAAATTTTTATTTAAAGCTAGCAGGATTTACTAGAAAACTATAATCTTCCTTCTTTGGCTGGTACATACATATCATTATTATTCCGCATAATGAAAATTCGTTGAGTTACAGGACCCTAGGCTTTTTCTTGCAAAATTCAGAGAATTTTATATTGTAAGAAAGTTTAGGAGGATGTGTTTCTGTTTGGGTTTTTGCTTTTTTAAAGTTAAATACATATCGAAATTAATATTGGATCGCATGAAATAGCACAGGTTTTTAGCTAAAAAATATTAGTTTTAGCCCTCAAAGCACCATTTCGTTTAAAAAAATATCTCTCTATACAGTATAAATTTAACTTACGAAGATGGAGGATTCTTGCATTTAGAGGAGGAGGACTTTGATTTTGAAGAAATCCCCGATGTCGACCCCTTCAATGTGTTCGAAGCCATGACTCGGGCGATGCGGCGAGATTTGGCGGAGCACGAGGGACGGCGGAGGGCGGCGAGGGAGGGCGGAGCTGGAGGTTCGGCGAGGGACGGCGGCAACAATGGGCGTCGACGGAAGGTGATCACCGCAGCGGGGTCTCCTGTAAAGCTGTGGCGGAGCTCGAGGGAGCGAGGTCGAGGGACGGCGGAGGGCCGCGAGGGAGGGCGGAGCTAGTGCCGACGAGGGGCGGCGGCAGCGGATCGGCCATGGAGGCGGTGGACGGTTCAAATCGAGGGCCGGCATGGTGGAACGCGGGCGCAGGCGGACGAGGAGGGCAGGCGACGAGGCGGACGGGCACAAATAAGGAGGAGAGTTGATTTTCGGAGAAATTTGGGCAGAGATGAGAAGGAGGCTTCGGTGAATTTTAGGCAGAGATGAGAACAGGGATGATTTTGGGGGGAGGGGTTTTTGAACGGAGGGCTCAGATTATTTTGAGAATAGAGAGAGCGGTAAAGTTAGCATTCTTAGGGAGCACCTAAGGAGCCACCTTAGAACCCTTTTACCCTATATATATATATATATATATATATATATATATATATATATATATATATATATATATATATATATAAATTATCAAATTGGCCTAAAATTGATACATGATTTCCATAAGACCTAAAATTAATTGAGGAGACAATAAGGCCTAAAGTGACTCACTTAACCAATAAGGCTACTCCGGCTGTGAAATTTTCAAACTTACATTTTAGTCCTAAATTTTAATTCTCCTTTCTTTTTCCTCCTCCCTCCTCCATCTCTCTTTCTCTCTCCTCCTCCTCCATCTCTCTCTTTCCCCCTTCCCATTGTCTTCTTCCTCCTCCTCCATCTCTCTTTCTCTCTCCCTCCTCCATCCTCCATCTCTCTTTCTCTCTCCCTCCTCCTCTCTCCATATATATATCTCTCTCTCTCTCCCTCAGTTGTCTCATTCCTCCTCCATCTCTCTTTCTCTCTCCCTCCCTCCACCCTCCATCTCTCTCTCAGCCTCCCCTCATTGCTCCATCTCCAAAACAATGAGGAAGGGGAGGAAGAGAAAGAGAGATGGAGGGAGGAGGAGGGAGAGAAAGAGATGGAGGATGGAGGGATGGAGGGAGAGAAAAGGAGAGATGGAGGAAGGGAAGAAGACAATGGGAAGGGGGGAGAGAAAGAGATATGGAGGAGGGAAGGAGACAATGGGAAGGGGAGAGAGAGAAGAAGGGAGGAGGAGGGGAGAGAGAAAGAGAGATGGAGGATGGAGAGGGAGGGAGAGAAAGAGATGGAGGAGGAGGAAAGACAATGGGAAGGGGAGAGAGAGATGGAGGGAGGAGGAGGGAGAGAGAAAGAGATATGGAGGAGGGAAGGAGACAATGGGAAGGGGAGAGAGAAAGAGATAGAGGAGGAGGGAGGCGGTAAAAAGAAAGAATAAATTAAAATTTAGAAGACTAAAATGTAAGTTTAAAAAATTCCAGTCGCCAGAGTAGACCTTATTGATTAAGTGAGTCACTTTTTAGGTCTTATTATCGCCTGAGTCAATTTTAGGCCTTATTAAGCAGTGTGTCAATTTTTAGGCCAATTTGATTATATATATATATATATATATATATATATATATATATATATATATATATATATATATATATATATATATATATATATATATATATATATATATATATATATATATATATATATAGGCTTGCTATGAACCTCTTAAGTGGACAAGAAAAGTTGTCCACCCAACTTTTCCTCCCTCCATCTTCTCTTGAGATGTGTAGCATGAACAAATAAAAAAATAAATTCATATCTTGCATGGATCCCAAGGGAAAATAGAGGGAGGAAAAGTTGGATGGACAACTTTACTTATCCACTTAAGTGGATCAAAGTTCTTCTCTATATGTATATATTCAATAGTAGGCACAAGGCTCCCTATCCCCCTCTGTCCTTCACTTCTCTGTGGGCCCCACACATTTAGTTGCCCTCTAGCAACCAAACGTAATCTTTAAAAAATAATAATAATAATAAATAAAAATCTCACTGGTTTGTTCTATCAAACAAACGACACATTGTGTGATTTGTCAAATTTCAGAATTTTAAAATTCCTTACAAAAAATCCAAATTTAAGATATATGAGCCAAACAGTCCCTGAAAATAAGGGTGTCCAAAAAACTCGCGGCTCGGGCCCAGTTAGGGCTCGAAAAATTGTGCTCGAGTCTGGGTTGGTTCACGGGTGCCCGGCCCGGGATGTAGGGTCTAGGTGCTATATATATATATACTAGTGCTATACCCGTGCCATGCTGCGGGAATTATATAGATGTTTAAGCCAGCAAGAGAATTTATATATTGCATAAAGTTGGGAAATAAAAAAGATATTCTTTATTTATCATATTGCAAAAAAAATTTAATCCGTAAATTGAAATTTCAAAAAATTAGATCTAAATTAAATGTAGTTAAATCGAACTTTGAATAAAAGGAAACTGTAAATAATATACAATAATCTTACCTGTAACTTGTATTATTGTTTTGTAAATAATGTCTATAATATCCCTTGAAATTCCAAGTTCCCTATACAAGAAAAACAAAAGAATTAGCTAATAGAATGACAATATGTCTAAAACTTTTTTTCTTCAGAATATAATTCTTGTATCAAATAAAATCATATGAATGCTAAAGCTTCATTTTAAGCAAATAGTCCCACCAAATAAACTCTACAGTATGCTTTATGTAATATATATTTTCAAATGAAATAGAAGAAAAATACATACCAAAAACTTGGATTTTCTTTGTCCTTCTTCATCAGAGCACAAAACTCTTCAATACCTTCACTCTCTATCGCATTATCACACTTTACTTCCCCAGAAACAGTGCTCGAATATCTTCCTATATAACTATGATGATAAAGTTTGTTCTATAAATCTTCATTTTTGTCTCCAATAGAAGCTCAAACATTTCTTTTGTAGCATTTGTAACGGTTCATTTAGATCTAATTTAGTATTAAATTAATAGACTGAGTAATTATAAGCATTAAGGGGGGGTAAATTATGGGAAGGTGAAAAGCCAAAGCCCTAAGAAGATGTCAAATGGCAGTTTAGGGCCTTCTTTTAGTATATAGTATAAATATTTATTTTAATTAATATTTATTTTCTTAATATTTATGTTAGCTATAGTCATTTTAATTAGAAATAAGTATGTATTGATTGTTATAAAGTGGTGGATGGAAGTTGAGAAGTCAAAGCTCTAAAATTTTGACACGTGTCAAATGCTCTAGAATTTGACATGTGGCATTTCAGGGTATTACTTTAGTATATTGTATATATATATATATATATATATATATATATATATATATATATATATATATATATATATATATATATATATATATATATATATATATATATATATATACTAGTTGGATTACGTGCAATGCACGTGGAAAATTTATTTAAATTTTTTAAATTTAATTTTATTTAGAGATTGATTTGATAAAAATTTATTTAATTTAAACAATGGAGCAAACATATGGACAGAGGATAAAAATTCACAATGTATGAATAATGAAATTACATTTATGGATCAATTGGGTGATAGTAGATTAGTTGCATCCCCAACAATAGAAAATAATTAATAATTATATACAAGAAATGTATTTGATATACAAAATTGAGTTTCAATTTTTATCTTTCATCTCCTCAATCTCCACATTATTTGTCTCGTGCAATAATTAGTAGATGAAGATCATCATGATCACACATCATCCAAATAAGTAGAACTGAATAAACTTCATCTTACACAGATTGCAAGAAAAGCCGATCAACGGCGAAGTTGAAGAACATGTTGACCGACATATTGATACTCTGTCCCGCTGATTGAATCTCCAGTGGGAAAATATATCTCTGCACCAGCCAACCTAGCTGACCCCATGTTCACGCGAAGGTTCCATGTGTTTCCTTTCCTGGAAAATGTGCAAATTTGTAGTACCAAAAACAATATGAAATTTATAATACAGTAAGTATTTCTCTATTAGAACTACTTTAATTTGTGGCTGGTATGATGACATACCTCTTGCTGGAATTGCTTTTTTCCTTGTGCTGCATCCGCCCTTAAAACCTTGATAGCAACCGGAGTGTGATCCAAACGCCCTTTGTACACAGGCCCATACCCAACTTCACCAATCTTCAAAGTTTCATCAAACTGATTAGTTGCCATCTCAATCTCTTCAACGTTATACCTCCTGTACCTAATATCAATATACCTCTTCTGTTCTGACTTCCTCTTCATTTTCATCTCAGCGTCTATTCTCCTTCTTGCCTCAAGCTCTGCAATCCTTTTGAGCTTCCTCTGCAGCTTCGAGAGCAGCCTTGCACTTTGCTTTTTCTATCTCAGCAATTATGAGGGCAGCTTCTTCAGCTCAAGTTCCTCATAATTTTTGCTTCTTCCATTTTCCACTGATTGAGCTTCTTAGCCTGCAATTCCAATGTATCATAGCATTTCTGGTTTAAATTCTTGTGTCAGCATACATGAAATTAACAACATTTATGATAGTAAACTATCATTATCATTATCATCATCCATAGTACTGGATATCACTGCTCAACATTTTTCATATGTAGCTAAAATCATTCTCCATTTTGATCAAGCAACTATTTTCTTATTACATTGTTCAGACTTCACAAAACATATTGCAGAGATTTTCTCAACTTGTTCATGAATGTAATTCATTCTATTTTCAGATTCTGAACTCGTTGTTCTTGATATATTTTGCTATTTTTTTTTCTTTTTGAAATATTCGAGATCATAAAGTTTTCTCTTAAACCTGAGTTCTTCCTTAGTAGTTAACTCATGCTTATTATCTCACCTTCTGTTTTGCAGTGATTGCTTCCTTGCAAGCACTACTGTACATATCCATAGTCCGCTTCAACTCAAGCCTCAGCCTTTTCATCTCAGCCTCAACATCTCGCTAAGACTTCAAAATAATAACACAAATTATCAATAATCTGCATAATAATTATATATTTTGTTCAATAAAAAGTATTTACACAGGGGCGGTTGGAGACTATCCAGGGTTATCCATAGAGTATGACGAGAACTCAAGTGTGTCATGGAAGTCCATAGACTGACGACCTATGCTAATGCTTTCCTCTGAGAAAGAGTCACGGAAGTCAGAGTCATTTGAGAGTCGAATAGATGACTTGAGACTGTCGAGAAAGTAGTAGGTGGGTGTAGGCCTGTCTTGTGAACTCATCTTGTTAGTATCAGAAAACCTCTTGAAAGACCTTCTCTCTTGTTGAGGGGATGGAGCATATTTACCTTTGAAATTTTGTCTGTTGTTTGTGCAGATAAGAATAATGAGAATAGTAAGACATGGTTATACTTTTCATATCAAAATTATATATAATTGAATTATTAAGCTTTTAATTATATATGTATGTCTAAATGGGTGATTTGTGTGTATAGAGTGACATATAGACATGCATACATATATAAATATATAAATACCTATTAATATGTGTGTACTTTATGTTTACAAAGACATATAGTCAAAAATGTTGCTGCACAGGTTCACTCTTTTGCAGATAAGTGGGTAATGCTGCCAGATGGTAAAAGTCATAAAATTGATTTCATTCATTTTATAACTTCCGATTTGCTATTAGGAATTGTATTACTCATAATCTTCATGGCACTCATATTTATTGATGTCTTGTCATGATTCCAGCTTTCCGTGCAAACAGATCGATTGCATTATGTAGCAAACTCAAAGTTGAGGTCACTATTACCTGAGCATGAGACACAAGTGTCCAGTCTCCTAAAGTGTCCGACACAGCAATTTTAAACTGGAATATAGATTGCACATGAGTCACACTACTGCTTTATCAATCTCATGACACTGATGTGGTAAATTCCGAAAAAAAAAGGATGATCACCGGAGCGCTAGAACACCTATTCTTCTTTTAATTATTCCTTTGCAGTCTTCTCTAAATGTTTCTTTATAACTTTTTCTTTCTCTTGTATAGTTATATCATACTTCTGTCGGATGTCCAAATATTGTATCGCATCCAAAATTCTAACACGAAAAATTTTCGTAAATTGGAGCTCCCTAATAACACTAAGTTTACATCATCGATACAAAATTTATCAAACTTACCTAACAGAACCCTCTTGATCGGATAAATTCCCAGGACTCCTTTGGACCGTTGCTTGTTGTGGAGGCATAGAAGAATTAATTGCAACAGACTTTGCTGGTCGCCCAGTTATCGGCTTCCCTTTGTATATGACATGGACTGCACAGAAGTCTGGTGCAGATTTAATCAAGCATGACGGTACATCAAGAGGCTTAAATTTTCTGCAAGGTTAGAAAAATTTTCTTCTGTTTAGAAAGTTCTTGAAGTACGAAAGTTTTGATACATTATTGGAGGGGATAAGACTTGTATTGACCTCATTATTGCATTCCTGTTCGAATTGCCCACGACTATGTTCTGAATGTTGTTTGCAGATATGTACTCTATGATGGCCTTAGAGACATCATCCTCTTTTAGAACTACCTCAGTCATTTGCATCTGAAAGGTTTCAAGACATAAAGATTTCTCTGTCTTAGGCATTAGATTATGAAGAAATTGTGTACTTTTTTAAGTGCATGGCTTAGCCGAGATATGTGCTATCAGAAATATCTATTACCTTCTGTTGGGCGCGCGGACCGCGGAACCGTCGAGAGAAACCACCGCAAACAGAAAAAAGCCAAACACAATAAAAGAGTAAAGACACGAGATTTACGTGGTTCGGCAAGTTGCCTACGTCCACGGGGTAAGGAGGGGGGATTTTCACTAATAGAAAGAGAGAATACAAATTAGGATTACAAGTTCTCACAAAAAAACCCTAAAAACAAACCTCTCAATCTCTCCAAAGATCTCCTCTCCAAAGATGCACAAAACCCTCTCAAAGGCTGCTCCAAAACGTGCTTAATGACCCCCTAATAATCATTATTAGGGTTATATATAAACTCTAAACGAACCGGGTTTAAAACCAAACCCGTTTTCGGAATCTGCCCAGATTAGTCGACTACTACTTCAGATTAGTCGACTAATACACTGTAGATTAGTCGACTACAATACAGATTAGTCGACTACTCTGTTCCCAGCCCGAAAACCTGCTTTCTGTCCGCTACAGATTAGTCGACTACAATGCCTAGTAGTCGACTACTGAACCTGAAAACTGTCTTGTGCATGTTTTTGTGCATGTTCTACAATTCTCCACCTCGTACATCATTTGATTTACCTCAAATTTTGGACGAACACCAGAAGAACACCAAGAACATCTAGAGAGATCTCCATCGACCAATCGGGCCAATCCGGTTTAGCCTTACCGCCGCGGTTTTCACGTCTCCACCGGGATCAAGCTCATCGTAGTTCACCTCAAATCATCTCCACCTTACCCATTACCGCCCCGAAGGGCCATGCCCTCTTGGGCAAATCAACACGGGTTGATATGAAGCAAGTCTAAGCAATGCTTAAACTTACTACCTGTGACCACCTTGGTTAACATGTCCGCGGGATTCTCATTCGTGTGCACCTTCATGAGAGAAATATCACCTTCCTCTATGACATCCCGCACAAAATGATACCTGACATCGATATGCTTGGTACGAGCATGATGAACCTGATTCTTCGCCAAGTGAATTGCACTCTGACTGTCACACCACAAGTTCACGTTCTCCTGCTCAATCCCCAAATCATCTAGAAGACCCCACAACCACAATGCTTCCTTCACTCCCTCTGTCATGGCCATGTACTCAGCCTCTGTAGTAGAAAGTGCCACTGTAGCCTGCAACATCGATCGCCAACTAACCGGAGCTCCATGTATCTTAAATACATAACCAGTAGTAGATCGCCGTCTATCTAGATCGCCCGCATAATCAGAGTCCACAAACCCATCAATCTGACATGTTTCTCCACCAAAACCGGACCATATCAGCGGTACCCTTTAAGTACTGAGGACCCACTTCACCGCTTCCCGGTCGCCTTTCGGATTCGCCATGAATCTCACCGACCACACTAACGCTGTGAAATATGCGAGCGTGTACACACCATTGCATACATTAAAGCGCCAATTGCACTAGCATAGGAACACGCTCCATGGCGCCTTCTCTTTGTGGGAGATTGATTACCAGAAAGCCTAAAGTGTGGAGCCAATGGAGTCACCACCGACTTAGCACTTTGCATCCCGAACCTCGCGATCACCCGCTCTATGTAGCCCTTCTGACTCAAGAACAATCGTCGATTCGCCCGCTCTCTTCTAATCTCCATACCCAGTATTTTCCTAGCAGCACCCATGTCCTTCATCTCGAACTCTTCACCAAGTTGAGATTTCAACCTATCTATCTCCACCCTGCTCTTAGAAGCAATAAGCATGTCATCCACATACAAAAGAAGATAGATAAAATTACCTCCGCGAAGCTTCCGAATGTAAACACAACAATCATGATCGCCGGAAAACCCATGCTTCAAAGATGAAGGAGTCAAATCGCTTGTACCACCGCCGGAGATTGCTTTAATCCATACGGTGACTTCCTCAAACGACACACATGATTCTCCTTATCCTCAACCTTGTAGCCCTCGGGTTGATGCATGTAGATCTCTTCATCCAAGTCTCCGTGCAAGAAGGTCGTTTAACATCGAGTTGATCTAGCTCAAAATCACCATGAGCAACAATACTCAATAGCACCGAATAGAAGTGTGTTTCACCACCGGAGAAAATATCTCATTGTAATCCACACCCTCTTTTGTGCAAAACCCTTAGCCACTAGCCTCGCCTTTGTATCTTACACCACCGAAGCTCAAAGATCTTCCTTTCTTTTATACACCCACTTACAACCAATAGCTTTTCTTCCTATGGGCAATGGGACCACCTCCCATGTATGATTCTTCGAAGAGATTCCATCTCTTCCTCCATCGCAGCCCAACCAACTCTCACTATCCTTGTCCCGAATAGCTTCCTTGAAGGAGACCGCTCGTCCTCCTCCACCGAGAGTGCGATTCAACCATATTTGCCCGCCCATAGTGCTTGGGGTTGATCCCCCCGACTTGAACCCGCTTGTATGCTCGCTTTGGCCTAGTGGAAGCCAAATTATCCTCGAGCTTGTTGTTGTAGTGCCTGTATTTTCTGCTGAACCTCCTCCCGCTCAAGCTCATCATCTACCCGACTTTCCACTTGAGCACGATTAGAACCTAGTTGGTCTTTAGGTTCTATTTCAATAACCCGAGACTTAGAAGTCTCCCCACCATAACACCATCATCCTTGGGCCCTAGCAATCATGGATTTCTCATCAAAGGTAACATCCCCGCGATCACGAACTTCAATCTTCCAGACACCAAAGGCGATAGCCTTTACGCCTTTGCATATCCCAAGAATATTGCCTTCTTGGCCCTCGCGTCAAGCTTTCCCTCGTTGGCGTGATAGTAGGCGGTACATCCAAAATTCGAGCCTATCATAATCGTGATGTTCTCACACCACACCCTATAGGTGTATCACCATCCAATGTCGAATGTGGTGAGCGGTTCACAATGTAAAAGCTGTAGCCACCGCTTCGCCCACCATTCGTTGCCCAATCACGCATAAGATCGCATACTCACCGCTTTCCCCGCGGTGTTCGTTCTCTCCGCGACCCCATTCTGGCGTGGTGTAGACTGGATCGGTGTCGAACAATTCCCTCGATCACAGAACTCCTTGAAAGCACCATCGTATACTGCACCGTTATCGGATCTCGTCTTCAATTTCTTTCTGTCTGTTCTCAACCATTGTTCTCCACTTCTTGAATGTCTCGAACACCTCATTCTTGTGCTTGAAAATAAATCCAAGCATACCTAGAATAATCATCTATAAACGAGACATAATACTCGAACCACCCTTGAAGTTGTCTTAGCGGACCCCAAACATCCGTGTGCACATAATCTAGTATCCCTCGCTCTTAGACTTGCTGCTCGAAACTTGACCCTGTGACTTTCCATACACACAATCCTCGCAAAAATCCATGCTAGGTTCCTTGATTCTTAGACCCTCTTTACCAAGCGAACTAGACCCTTCTCGACATATGCCCAAGCCGCCTATGCCATAACCGTGTGCTCACATGGGTCTCCACCACTTCCTTCAGTTCCAACCGTGATCTCCCTGTCACCGCTGACTCGAGTATAGATTACCGTGGACGAACACCCTTCATCACTACTAAGGAACCACGAACAACCTTCTTCACTCCGTTTTCCGTCACAATCCCGCAACCACCGGAGTCCAAAGCACCAACCGAGATAAGATTCTTCCGCAAGTCGGGAACATGCCTCACATCCGCCAAGGTTCGAACCACTCCATCATGCATCTTGATTTTGATATTACCTAGCCCCACTGTTTTACAAGCATGGTTATTCCCCATCAATACGCTTCCACCATCAATGCCTCTCGTAGGTAGTAAACCACTTCCTATTTGGACACATATGGTAAGAGCAACCGAATCAAGTATCCACTTCCCGAGATTTCCTCGCCACCCGTGGCGACATAGCACTCCTTATCGCCCTTCCTCAAACGTAGCTCGCTTCTTCCTTGCCCCTCTCCTCAGTCTTGTTGTTGTTCTTCTTTCCACCTACTCTCTTATTTGGACGATCGACTTTGAAATGCCCGACTTCACCGCGACTTGAAACATCCTTTTCCCGCAAGAGGTCTTGATTTAGATCTAGACTTTCCTCCCTTGCCTTTTCCTCGCTCATTGCTCCTTCCTCTTGCAAACAATCCTGCGCTTGTTCCTTGTTACCACCAGTGGCCATGTCACTAGTTGCAATCTTAGAAGATCGTCCGCTAGAAGTGCCGCTTCTAGTATCATCCATCTTCAAATTTTCTCCCACAAGCATCGGTGTTTGCACTGTGTTCTATAAGACTTCTTGAGAGTAGTAGAAGCGCCGATCCTCGTCTCCTACTTTAACATCTATGTCTTTCAAATGATATGATCCTATCAAACTTGTTGATGTGTTCCCGGATTGATGAGCCCTCCTCCATCTTGCAAGTATACAATTTGGATTTTAAGTAGATCCGGTTAGTTAGACTCTTCGTCATGAAGGTACCCTCTAACTTCTTCCACACGCTTGACGTTTCCTCTCCATCTACCAAGAAAGCTACATCCCTCTCAAGGCATAGGATAATCGGCCGTGCTTCCGGATCCAACTCCTCCCAATCCTCACCAGACATATCCTTGTTCTTCTTCTCCTTTCCATCCAAAGCCTTGTGCAATTTTTGCGAAATTAGAAAGTTTTTCATCTGCATCCTCCAATAGGAAAAGTCGTTCTTCCCATTGAACTTTTCAATCTCGAATTTTCCCACTTTGACTGATTTACTGGTTGACGCCATCCTCTGTTTGTCTTCGTGAATCCGCTTCTCTTAGGAATCACCGAACACCCCCTCAAATTAGAAATTACACCACTTCCAATCTGAACAATAGCTCTGATACCAATTGTTGGGCGCGCGGACCGCGGAACCGTCGAGAGAAACCACCGCAAACAGAAAAGCCAAACACAATAAAAGAGTAAAGACACGAGATTTACGTGGTTCGGCAAGTTGCCTACGTCCACGGGGTAAGGAGGGGGGATTTTCACTAATAGAAAGAGAGAATACAAATTAGGATTACAAGTTCTCACAAAAAAACCCTAAAAACAAACCTCTCAATCTCTCCAAAGATCTCCTCTCCAAAGATGCACAAAACCCTCTCAAAGGCTGCTCCAAAACGTGCTTAATGACCCCCTAATAATCATTATTAGGGTTATATATAAACTCTAAACGAACCGGGTTTAAAACCAAACCCGTTTTGAATCGCCTGATTAGTCGACTACTACTTCAGATTAGTCGACTACTACTTCAGATTAGTCGACTACTACTTCAGATTAGTCGACTACTACTTCAGATTAGTCGACTACTACTTCAGATTAGTCGACTACAATGCCTAGTAGTCGACTACTCAACTGGCTGTCTTGTGCATGTTTTGTGCATGTTCTACACCTTCCCAATTCAATTTATTTTGACATTAGCTCCTCCAATCAATAGTAAAAAAGCAATTAGAGGGAAATTAGTCCCTTGAATTACTAATTATACCATTGATTTGAATGACTAATTTTACCTGTGCAAGTAACTATCAGGTTAGCGTGAGAATTCAAATTCAACAACATAAGTAGTTACACGAGTTTCTCAAAGATTATCTATCTTTAGATCCATCCATTATCAACATCGAAGTTGAACAAGTTATAATAATACCGTTTGGATGACAAGAAGTATCTTAAGTAAAAAGTAGATCAAAGAAGTAACTTAAGTGTTAACTTCAAATATTATGAAGTAGGAAGTAATGGAAGTAGTACTTTTTTGTTTGTTTCACATATTTACAGAAGTTGCGGAAATAGTACTTCTTCCTTTTCATTTACATTTTTTTTGTTTGGATAGCACTTGGTTGGGAAGAGAGATAGAGGATCTTTGAGATTTTATTTAGAGTGAGGAATATCCATGTATAAAAAAACTAATTTCATTCTTAAATTGATACACATTTCAGGTACCTTCTGAGGTACTTCCGAGCCATGTGCTCTATGCTTGTTAGCTTATGAGATTTATAGGGTGGTTAGAAAAGAAGAGTTGTTGAATGTCAGATGCCAAGAGACTAAAAAATAATAAATCCAAATTAATAGTACATGGAATGGTTTGACTGATTTATACTTTAGTTATCACTATGTGTTAACACATAAGACACTTGATCCGGGTTTAAGCAAAATCATAATACTAACCCAAGAAGTCATGTGGTGTAATGTTGTTTAATTCAAAGAAACAAACATCAGCATATATCACAAGTATATACCATTAGATACCATTAACTCAATGCAATTACCATTACTTCAAATGCTACAGTTTGAACTGAGATAATCCAAGAAAAAGACTAAGGTCGGATCCAATTTCTTATAATTATGATAGCGGAGCTGCTCACTTTAAGTCAAAGTTGATGAACAATAGATAAGCAATTGGCTAGGGCGGCTGCATGAATATGACAATTCTCAAATGCCCGCATTTTGGAGCATGCCTAAGCATGTCCTTTCAGATCTATCTGTCTATCTATCCAATGTTGGATTTTCATGTCCATACGAGTGATAAGTGTCATACCTAAATTAATAAAGGAAGTAATTAACATATCGTAGTTATATCAAGAATGCAATACCCAATATATGCATTGTACATTCTGGAGAAAATGAAGGCATTGAACTTTTGTAAGTGTCCAAATTATGAAGTGTCGAAATTAATGAAAGTGTTGCATTAAGCACATAATTCCCTTATGAAAAGCAATTCATGCATATTGGGGTTCCCATTCTTGTGCTTGCAGGCACGAACGAACATAATTGTGCATCCATAAGATAAGTAATTTACCTAAATTAGTGAACAAAGCAATTATTATACCACACTTTTCTCAAATACGAACTATATGCATGAATGATATAACAAAGCAATAATTATTATTAACTAAATATGCAATTTATCTTCTCTCTATCTATGCTAAGAAGCATGTACCCTGGAACAACAATGAGCAAATTCCAAAGTAGTTCATGAAAAAAAGCAATCATACAATAAGAATTGTACCTTACGTGTAGCCAAAACCAACTATACACAACCCAAATCCAATTGACGTGTCCATCACGGGTAGGGTATGCACTTCACTGTGTTATTCTACTAAATTTTGCTTTTATTTTTTATGGAAAAAACAAATCGAGACATTTGGACCTTTTTAATGGTCATCCATTTAACATTTGAAGGAACCATGATGAGCATAATACAACAAACTTGTAAGTTTATGCTCGGGTAGGTCAAGTAAAATTCTTTCTCCTTTCAAACAGGAGTGCTCTAAGTGGCTAATTCTTCATCAATTAGACAATTACTACACTCTATGAACTTTGACAGAAACCACAGATTTCATATACCTGAAGGGTATTATGCCTTATATTTAATGGTGAGGCTATAAAAGTGAAGCTAAGCTTAATTGTCACATGACTCTATACATTATAATACTTCAGTCCTTCCACCTTGTAATGCATTTTCCTATTATTAAATTTTATTTGTTTTAATTTTGCTTCAAATTCAATTGTATGTTACTAATTTGAGAATGCTCTTTGTGCAGGAGCAGACTACTGCAGGGATTACTGAAAGTTCGGTGTAATTTTTATTTTTATCAGCAAGAGAAAAAACAAGAGAGTTAGGTCCTCTACCTCTTCCTTTAGTGTACTGAGAGAAAACAAAGGCTTCACACCTCGGAATGACGCATATACCTCTAACGTTAGGGGAAATGTCTCGCTGAATTTGGAATAGTTAGACAATGCATTGCGCCATAAGGAGTTAGTGACAAATACCTTACTAATCAACTACCTATATAACTAAAGGCAAACCTCAATCCGCGACTGTTCATTCTACAAGATTTTCAAGGCCCCATCTCCCTCGGGATCTGATATTTTTGGCCACATCAAGAAACGATTTCAAAATTCAAAAATCAAGTGTGGAACAACCAGATATCACACTTTTCTCATCAACAACTCTCTCTCTCTCTCTCTCTCTCTTTCTCTCAAAATCCGACCAACATCCACTGCAGCCGCCTCAGCCTCCGCCACCTTCCTATTGCCAGCCCCTTAATCCTACTTCTTGCTTTCTCTCTCTCTCTCTCTCTCTCTCTCTCTCTCTCTCTCTCTCTCTCAAAATCCGACCAACATCCCCCACCTTGCTACCGTCGTGGCAAATCCTTCCTTTGTTAGCCTCCAACCCATTATGCATAAATTCTTCCTTTGTTGCCAAAGCCCTCGCCGCTTCAGATCCACCTTGCCGCCAAAGCCTTCACATCCAAAGTCTTCGCCTCCAGCCCAGTTGAACCTCCATCGCCTCAATTAACACCTTTTGTCAGTGTTTCGCCGCCTCCTCCAGTGTAAGTCTCTCTCCTCTCCTTCAAAACCCTAACCTAATTCCCTCTAACCTTATGTTTAAAAGCTTGGGGTTTCTCCAGACCACCTACTCCTTCACCGGTTCGCGACCACCCTCCTCGGACATCCTCGACCGTTGTCAGCCTTCCTCCATCTTACAAAGGTAGCAATGATGTTGTATTAAACTCGATTCCTCTTTAGAAAGGACAAAACTCAAGGTAATTTCTCTCTATGATTTTTTTATTAATCTAGGGTTTTGGATAATTTTTTAATATCTTCAGATCTGTTGGTTGATCCTCAAAGATCACTCATATTTCTCAATAAAAAGAATTTAACTGTGAGATTGTTGCTTTCTGGTAGTATGTTGAGGAAATTGTTGTTCGAGGTCGTCGATTATTATTTAGGGTTCGACCTTCAATCGCTAAGATTTCAAATAATTTTGAGAAATGTTGGTGATTTCAAACAATTATACGCTTAGAACTTGAGTTATTGTGATCTACTCATTCTTGAGTTATTTGATTTTATCCTCATTTCATGAGTATTGGGAGTATAAATTATTTTATAGAACTAATTTTAAACTAGATGGGTTGATAATTTCATGAGATTGACCAATATCTGCTACTCCTCTTCGATCGAATCCAAAGGCTGAGCTACTGGAGGTAACTAAAATCTACTCGGGTTAGCTCAAAATCTCATCTTTTACTCTTTTCCTTCCAATTTTCACTTATTTTTCGCTAATTTTCTCAACTATGTATGTTACTAATTTGAGAATGCTCTTTGTGCAGGAGCAGACTACTGCAGGGATTACTGAAAGTTCGGTGTAATTTTTATTTTTATCAGCAAGAGAAAAACAAGAGAGTTAGGTCCTCTACCTCTTCCTTTAGTGTACTGAGAGAAAACAAAGGCTTCACACCTCGGAATGACGATATACCTCTAACGTTAGGGGAAATGTCTGCTGAATTTGGAATAGTTAGACAATGCATTGCCATAAGGAGTTAGTGACAAATACCTTACTAATCAACTACCTATATAACTAAAGGCAAACCTCAATCCGCGACTGCTCATTCTACATTTCAGGCCCCATCTCCCTCGGGATCTGATATTTTTGGCCACATCAAGAAACGATTTCAAAATTCAAAAATCAAGTGTGGAACAACCAGATATCACACTTTTCTCATCAACAACTCTCTCTCTCTCTCTCTCTCTCTTTCTCTCAAAATCCGACCAACATCCCCACTGCTACTGGCCGCCTCCAACTCCTTCGCCGCCAAATCCTTCCTTTGTTGCCAAAGCCCTCGCAATCCTTCACTGCTTACCGCCTCTCTCTCTCTCTCTCTCTCTCTCTCTCTCTCTCTCTCTCTCTCTCTCAAAATCCGACCAACATCCCCACCTCAGCGCAACCGCCTAACTCCTCACCACAACTTTCATCATTGCCAAAGCTCGCCGCCAAATCCTTCAATCGCTAGCTCTCTAATCCACTTTATCCTCGACTTTGCTGCCGGTGAATTCAACTTTGTTGCTGCAATTTCCGATTTAAAGTTTTGCTGTTTTAGATCCGAGCTGCCAAAGTTTCCTTCTATTATCCAGTTTCAAGCCGAACCCTTTGCTTGAATTCTCCATCACTTCCATTACCTTTCGCCATCATGCTTGCCGGTGCCATTGCTCTCCTCTTAATCAGTTTTCTCCCCTTCAAACCTAACCCTTATGTTCAAAAGCCTTTTCCTTAGCCATGTTTCTCGGCATTCCACTCACCATTGGATTTCACCACCCTCTCGGACATATGAGTCAGCGGCCTGCTCCTCCATCTTACAAAGGTAGCAATGATGTTGTATTAAACTCGATTCCTCTTTAGAAAGGACAAAACTCAAGGTAATTTCTCTCTATGATTTTTTTATTAATCTAGGGTTTTGGATAATTTTTTAATATCTTCGATCTGTTGGTTGATCCTCAAAGATCACTCATATTTCTCAATAAAAAGAATTTAACTGTGAGATTGTTGCTTCGGTAGTATGTTGAGGAAATTGTTGTTCGAGGTCGTCGATTATTATTTAGGGTTGACCTTCAATCGCTAAGATTTCAAATAATTTTGAGAAATGTTGGTGATTTCAAACAATTATACTGCTTAGAACTTGAGTTATTGTGATCTACTCATTCTTGAGTTATTTGATTTTATCCTCATTTCATGAGTATTGGGAGTATAAATTATTTTATAGAACTAATTTTAAACTAGATGGGTTGATAATTTCATGAGATTGACCAATATCTGCTACTCCTCTTCGATCGAATCCAAAGGCTGAGCTACCTGAGGTAACTAAAATCTACTCAGTTAGCTCAAAATCTCATCTTTTACTCTTTTCCTTCCAATTTTCACTTATTTTTCGCTAATTTTCTCAACTATGTAAGTAACTTTCAAAACTTTGAATTGATTTTGAGTGGTGAGGTTTTGTAAGTTTTTAATTTTTGGGGATTTTGCAGATATTGATTCACAGATAATAATCCGACTCCATGGGAGTTCAACGAGGTCAACAAGAAGAGGGTAATTGTAATCAAAATCTCATCTTTTTAATTATTCTTTTATGAGTGGATGATGATCGCATTGTCACTGATGATTTGTTTGAGTGTTTGGTAATTAAGTTCATAATAATACTTCTTTTGAAGTCTTATTTTGTGCTTTTGGTAGTTTTTGTGGTTTTTTATTTTTTATTTTCTTTGGTGTGTTTTGGTTATGATGGATTCTTTTTGCGGGTTATAACAAGTTATGGCGGTATTTTAGTTTTCAATTTCATGTTCCCATTATGAATTTGACGATCAATTGGAATGTGGTGCTTTAATTTCTAAATACCTTGGATAAGCCTCTTCTCATCTCATGGTAAGTTTTTCTCTAAACATGTGCAATTTTAATTTTTGTTAGTGATTAGGGAAGAATGCTTCTTGATTCAATTTCTTCTAAGCTGTTAATTTTATTGATCAAGCTATAATTATAACTAATGTGCTTTGGAATGTGTGTATGTAGAATGAGAAAGCATTTTGATACTAATATTTTCAAAACATGGACAAAAACTTGGTTAAATTTATTTTTGGTTGCAAGCATGATAGCATGAAAGAGTGTCTCATTAAGCGCTTATTTGGTTCGTTAATGAATGTCCCTATTCTCATTAACTTTCCAAATTATTATCTATTTGTATTGTTATTTTTGATCATTTCTCATACTTGAGAAATATCGGAGAATATCCCCCTTTCTTCCTATTCAATTATAGTGATCACAAAGTCCATTGCATTTATATAGCTGCAAGCAATGGCTTTAGGTCATTTGATGCCTGTGCATGGACTGATGTTGGCAACGAGAGAACATTGTATTCGGCTCAGGTATTATCTATAAGCATCCTAAAAATTGTGATCTATAATGGTAGTTCGTAGCGTTATTGCTATTTTGAGCTTAATGCATTGTTAGGGCAGATTATATTTTTTTATTAGTTTTCTATAATTCGATATGTCATATTTTTTAGGGTCAAAGTTGTTATCACCAGACAACTTTGCATAATACACTTTTTTCATTGAATTTTTTGTTAGCAATGCCTAAAATCAAGTACCTTTCTCTATATCCTAAATAATAATAAATAGTTTTGGTTGGTTCACTGGGTTCGATCCCAAATTCTCACTGGGTTCGGTTGGATTTGGGGCTTTCTTATTAGTTGATTGATTGGGGATTTTGTTATTGATTGTTGAGTGTGGAACGTTTGGATAAGGATGGGAAGCTGATGCTATATTTGATGTTTGAGTATTTGGATATGAATCTGAGATTTTCTTATCTTGATTAGAAGCAAAACTTCAAATCTTCCCTACTTACTCCAATGGCTTCAGCAATTTTTATTGTATCTTTATTTCTTTATCGGTTTCTTTCACCTTTGTTTGGTCAATATTTTGATTGAAGTTTGTTGATTTTGATTTTCACCTCTGGCTATTTCTAGGAATTATATGGAGTACGAAAGACTTTGGAAGTAAAAATATGATTGCTTTTTCTATATTTTTCGATTAAAAGCTAGGGTGTTGACTGAAAAATTAGTACGTTGATTGAATGTTTTAGCGTTTTAGCTTGAGTTTATGTGAATATTTTAGGGTTTTAGCTTGAGATTATGTGAATGTTTTAGGGTTATAGCTTGATTCACAATCATAATTTGATTGTTTGTTAATTGAATCCAACAAATGATCGGTTATAAATTTTACCCATAGTAGTGACTAGGCGATAAATTTTGCCTAATTTTATGAAGTTTACACTCTTTTTCGTCATTTTCTTAATTCAACATTCGTTTCATTAAATTAGTTTATTGTCGGAAACTATTTTCAAAGTTAGTTTCATTAAATTAGTCTTGTTGGGAAACAATTCGATGTTAATTTAATTACTTTTGTCCTTTCAAATCTTGAACATCTATCATTTTCTATGTTGATAAATTTTTATATAGTCTTTTAACTTTTGAAAGGACTATCTTCAATAATAGTAGCCTTGGAACTTTTATCGTAGACCTCCAACAAAATTTATCAAGCCCTTCCAATTTATTTTAGTTTAGGTGTGTAGATCAAGACTTATATGCCTTATTTTGTGTGTGTAGAAAGCATACATTTGCATTGGCTATTGGTTTGGACATGATTTATATTTCATACTATTGATAAGCTAGGTTGTTTACATATCTGTTGCTCTATTAGAGAACGCTTATATGTATTAACAATATCCATGTAAATTCGTTTCAAACCAAACAAAAAAAGTTTTATATAGTAAGAACCTTCAAAGTATCTAACACAAACCATATGCCTAATTCACAAAGAGTAAAAATATTCCAATCCATGTGGACAATTTTCTCGTCCATGCGAATGTTCAAGGAGAAAATTATACTAATTGAATAAACTTAGCACTTGGAAAATATTGCTCATAGTTTCTATACCTTCTCCTTTTACATGAATCTTTTTTTGGGTTCTTATTCCATAATCATTCATACACCCACAACACACAAAATTAGTTACTTATAAACAAAGATTCCACCTATGATCGATTTATTTACTTGAATCAAGCATGATCACCCAACGGGCAAGTTATGGGCATGGAGTTTTATTTTATTTTATCAAACATTTACTATTTTTTCGGTGAAAGAGATGCACATTTTGATGGTGTGTCTTGGTGATAAGGGTAAGACTGTCATGTTGATGGTATTTGTTAATTTTATTTTAGTTTCCAAGTTACATTGGGCTTTCTTTTCCTAAAGGAATGTTAGTTGGAAATTTCATTTGATGATTAATTTTATTATGGATAAATATTTGATACATCAAGAATTACTAATTCTAATATATGGTTATGCAATATTAATTTAGGTTTTATGCTTTCGTTAAGTATTTCTAATTACGGCAATTAATCCCTTACGAATAGGCCAAAGGTAATTTTTATATTGCTTTACTTTGAGTGTGGTTTCACAGCAAAAAAAAAATTAGCTTATACCTGAATCTTTACAAGACCTCACCTTTCTTGAGAACAAAAATAATTCAATTTGGCACATTTATTATATTTATAGCCGTTTAGATCTTTTAGTCGATATAGTTCCTTAATCAGAGGTATTTTGGATATCTAGAAGTTAAAAGGTGTTGTTGGTTGTGAAACTATCTTCCACATGAAAGAAAATAAGTGTTTTCTTTTATAAAATTGTTGTATCAATTTGGTTTATACAAATATCAGTACATAGTAGTCTTTCACAAGCATGTATACATGTTATACTACCATATGTCATGCTACATTTTCAAGCAACTAATATTATTGTACATATTTTATTACGCCATTTATTCAGTAACCTGTTTTTTTATGTGGTAAAAAAAGCTTATATACATGTTAGTATTATGAAACATGTAAAGTTTGTGGCTCTTAAATTAAATTCTATAGTGATTTACTTACTTTTGTTTCAACTTGGACTTCCTTTGAGTATGAAATTCCAAAATTTCCATCTTGCAAAACCAATTTTTACATACTAATGTATATAAGTGTGAATATCATTTCTTTTAATTTATTTCTTAGTTTATGTTATTTTGGCAATATATATTGGGTTTAGTTGGAGTTATTGATTGGGTGTTTTGGTTTGATGATTACAGGAGAGTGGTGGAGTTGTTAAGGAGCAACACCTCAAGGTGAAGTTTTTGAGGGAGATACAAAGAAGGGTTCCAGATTACCTCAATCAATTAAATGTGAGAATTTGGACCATTTTATTTACAGCTTTTGATATTTTCAACTTCTATATTTATGAATTCCTCAATTTGGATAATATTTCATATCAAGATGTAGAATTGTTATCATTTTGTTCAATTAAGTCATTATATATAATACTTATGTATGTGAGAGCGATGTGATAATTAGAATATTGGTAAGCTAATATTTTTACCTATTTTTGGCCTAAAAATTACATTGTGATTTTTAGGTTGGGTATTTTTACAAATTTTTATTTTTAAGTAAGACTCCATGTAAATTTAGTATTGAACTGTCCTAAAATTTATTTCATTATCTTTATTTTAATATTGTTCATCCAACACCATAGTAAGGCATCACCCTTCTTGCCGGAGCAATGCAAAATCGTTATCTACTAATTATTTAAGGTGCAAGTTCATGTGGAGAAAAATCCATGCATATTGAGATTTGATCTTTTGTAGCTTATGAGGTAAATTCATGCATATTGAGGTTTTATTTTTATTTTAGAGATTTTTGGTTTTGTTGATTTAAATTTTACATGAAACATCGGTTAATCACGTGAGAAAATAACACGATAGATGATGGGTTTGGAACGATAGCTGAAATAATCCTTAAAGTCTAAATGGGTTGTTTCTAAAGTGTAGGTTCATGTGTAGAAAAATTATTCATGGGAAAAGTGTGTTTTATAACATTATATTGATCTTTGATTTCGTACATTATATATCGAACACAATTTATTATGTTGCTTTCAAATACTTTTAGATATGCCTTAATTCAAATTGTAAAGGTTGTTGAGGAAATTTTTTTATTGATGTTTGATTTCTGTACATTATATTTCGAATGCCATTTATTATGTTGCTTTTAAATATTTTTAAATGTGGTAATTGTGAGGAATTGTTTCAAGAGAATTCTTATCTAATAAGAAGTTCTATAGACGAGAGAAACCACTCTAATAAGTAAAATCTTCTAAATAAAATTAATTTAGAGTCCGTCTATAATTAGGATTAATAACTAACAACTTATGATTTGCTTTTATTTGCTTTAATTATTATGTTATGTTTTTAATTGTTTCAACTGTTGCTATAATTTTATAGATCTAAACTGAATCAAGTCTTTAAAGTCCAAGACTTCAACCATCCAATAACTTAAGGTATATCATACACTTCTGTGAACTTTTTGTTAACTTGATGAAATTTTGATGAGTTTATACTAAGAATATAATCTGAAAGTATTCATATTTGTAGTCCTCTACCATTTTGTCTTTGTGCAGCTATATTATGGTGAGCAAGATAAATCATTTATCGATATCATGATGCCTTAAGTCATCCTCAATATTTTCACCAAAAGCTTCAGATGGCATAAGTCCAATGAGCTCGAACTGCACATCAACTAAGAATAAGTCCAAACAACTTGAACTAACCCTTTGGATTTCATTGTTGGTACTTGCGTATTATATAATTGTAAACATATTTTTCACAGACAAAAAGAAAAGGAAAAAAAAAAAGAAGAAGAAAAAGATGTGATATTGATTAAAGAAACTTGAAGCATGCAAGTACGAAGTGAATCTTTACTAGAGATACACTTAAGAGCTAAAACTTTTATGGGCTTATATTGGCTTTATAAGCTGCTAAATCACTTTTAGCATTTGGTAATTTGCCTCTCACTAATTCTACTAGGTCATCTTTGTTGACCTAATTCATGCTACTTTGGTGAGAAAAAAGATCCCTTGGATAGTTTATTATTGGGTTCTTTTTAAATTCTGCCTAGCTTAGAGTTTGTAGTTAGTTTGGTGAATTTTTTCAGTAGTGGTAACTTTGTGTAGTTACTTTGTAGCTTGCAATCTCCATGTCAAGGCATCTTTCATTGAGGTGAGTAATAGTGCAAGATGAAGAGAAACCCAGTTTTGTATAATGTAGTTTTAACACATGGTACTACATAAATTTTGAAATTGATTTGATGAATAATTATAAAAGTCCTTGAGAATAGGAAGAAATTATATCTTTATTGATGTACTAGCCATATTTCCTTTAAATTACCTCATTTAACCTTATTTACTTTTTCTTTGTGTCAATCTCTCAATTGAACTTACTCTATGTATTTAATTATCTCACTGAGATCTACTTTAAGCATCAAATTGTCTTGACATTTGGGTACCACTTTTTGATAATTATGTAGGTTTTCATCACCAGGTAATTCGTGAAGGCATTGACATAACAAATGTTGGATGGGGAGCACATATTGCGGTTTGAAAACAAGCATGTGATGACGATGCAAATGTTGGTAGTTTATATGGAAGTCATCTTTTATTTATATGTCGTGATTGACTACTTTTCAAGTACAAAGTTGTACACTATTTTCAGCTATTTTGTTTGAACTTCTATATGAGAAAATTTAATTTCTATTTCGTGTTCCATATGTTTTTGGTATCGACTGGAAAAAAATAATAAAGTTTAAATATATTTGCATAGGACAAATGCAATTAACATAGAGTCCCGATTGCTTATTTTCTTCTTTTTTCCCTTAAATTCATATCAAATGCTTGGCCAATGGGATTTGAACTATGGAATTGTCATGAGAGTTGAGGTCTATAATATTATACTCTAGCAACCCACATCGTGAGTTTCGTTCAATACTTCATATCAAATGCTTGGCAAATGGGATTTGAACTTTGTTTTGAAATCTTTTATGAACGTCATATTTACCATGTTTAAATTATATTTATGCCATTAGATTTAACTATTTCTTATTTTGTATTATTTACCATGCAATGATTATATTTTACATTGTTATTTCTAAGATCATCATTCAACTAAAAGAAATTCATCATATATCATAATATAATATTTTATATATATGGATCATTTATAGAAATAAAAATATTGAGTAAACAATCTTATAATTTTTATTGAAATGAATCATAGATTTTTTTATCAATTAACAAAGAGTACTAACCCGCCCAAATGGACGGATAAAGACTAGTATTCTTCTAAAGATCAATGCAAAGGTAAATAGTTAAAAACTTAGTATTTTTTGTTTTTGTTCTGCGCATGTTTTATCTCTTTTGTTATTGTTGTTGGGTACTTTAACAGCTTGGTGGAATTAACTCATTGTTGGTGCAAGAGGGAATGACAAAAATTCTCCTCGTCTTACATATCTACCTATGTACATGCATAGATATGTATGCATGTATGCCCACACATTCACATACTTGCATATAAGCTACAATATTTACATATAAAGTACCTCAAAACCAGTCAGAAGATCTTGACCTTACAATTACAGTATAAAAGTACTAACTACTAAGCATTCCTATGAGAGACGAACACAAAACACCAACCGCAACCGCCCAAAAAGGCTCATCACAATTACTCTACAATCAACACCTCAACATTCTCCTTGTTCTTGCTCTCAGTTTACTAATTTTCAAAGCGGCAATAACCCCTCTTTCTTAATATTCGCACATTGGGTCCTACACATATATTGTTTGAAAAGTTCATATATGAACTCAAACTAATTTATCTATTCATGGCTCACCTGGACATTCTAATGTTCCATCAAATGCAGCTGTATTGTGCGAACACACATTTTCATGAACTGTGTTACTGATTCAAACAAACTACTTGTCTTGATATGCTTTATAATGACAACAACAATCAATTGAAGATTGCTTATAATTATCAGCAACAACAATCAATTACACATCTTAGATATTTCCTTAGTGAGACTTAAATTATAATTATCAGCAAAACCAAAATCTTTGTGATAGTCATGTTGTTTTCCTCCTTGTTCAAAATTCCACAACTAAAGAAAATGATGTTTGATTATGTCTTAGGAAACTAAAACATTTTCTTCTGCCCAGTATTGCCTTGACAGATGGATTCTCCTACGAACCTGAAACCCTACACGTCAAAGCATTGCATGAAAAAGAAGAAAAATTGAAAAATATATTAATTACCAATTGATAATTAATGGGGCTCTATGCGAAAATTTCAGAATGGAATTCATTCACATATCCAAATATCATACCTAATTTTATTTGAAATCTAAGAACATTCACATATCCAAATATCATACCTAATTTTATTTTAAATCTAAGAACATTCACATATCCAAATATCATACCTAGATTTTTTATGTGTTTTAGTCTCATAAAAATAGAAATAGAAACTAAATTTCACATATCCAAATATCATACCTAGATTTTTTATGTGTTTTAGTCTCATAAAAATAGAAATAGAAACTAAATAAAAGCATGCATAGTTAAAAAAGGTATCTATTTTTATTTCAATTCAATCAAATAAACCCAAATTAAAATAATATCAAATATTAAGATTTACCTTGATAGATGGGAGAATCAAGAACCGCCAAATCCTTAATCACGTAAATAATGCATGAAAACCGAAGAAATTAGAAAAATATCAATTGCCACAAAAACTAATCGCAGTTCAAGAAAATAAACTAAATTCTAATGCATAGAACCTAAATTGCTTCGGGCAAAAATTTAGGTTGGTGTTAGGCTTAATTCCAAAATGCAATGAATACATTGAAGAATTGCGGCTCTATGAGAAAATATCGAAATAAAGTTATTCACATATCCAAATATCATACCTAATTTTATTTGTGGATCCTTAATGGGGCTCTATGCGAAAATTTGAATGGAATTCATTCACATATCCAAATATCATACATAGTTTTATTTGAAATCTAAGAATCAAAAAGATAGTGCAATGACTAAGAAGTTTCAAAATCAAAATCAATCAAAATTTAGAAATTGATCAAATCATACCGAATAAGCTTGCTCAATTTGTTTCCTTCCTGATGCCTAGAATCTGAGATTTGAGGAAATGATGGCAGAGAAGGTTTGGTGATGATGAGAATAATAATAAGTTTCGTGATGATGAGGATAATGATAAGCATCTTTGCAAATTGATAATTGCGAATTGATGAGGTAGAGAGAGTGGGACTGTGTTGCCGGAGCAAAATCATAACCGACAGAATGGAGAAGGAAATGAACGAAGGTTTAGGGCTTTAGAATTTCTGATTTCTGAGTAACGTAAATAAAAAAGCGTAACTTTGTTAAATTTATGAAAGATGAAGGGCATTTTGGGGTAGGGAAAGTTTTTCTAGTACTCCCTCTTTTAAAGGAGAATGATATATATATATATATATATATATATATATATATATATATATATATATATATATATATATATATATATATATATATATATATATATATATATATATAATTGGTGATTTTGAGGCTTGAACCATGGCCAAAGAGGTTTAAAGTTTAACAAATAGACAAACTAATTTTGTGTTATATTTGATGTAATTTTGTTATTATTGTATATATATATATATATATACTATATATATATATATAATATATAGTTATATACTTATATGCAAGTATATACTTATATATATATATACTATATATATATATATATATATATATATATATATATATATATATACTATATATATATATATATATATATATATATATATATATATATATATATATATATATCTATATATATATATATATATATATATATATATATATATATATATATATATATATATATATATATATATATATATATAGTTATATACTTATATGCAAGTATATACTTATATATATACTTATAAATATATTTATAACTGTATGCATAAAAGTATAAATATATTAACTTAATACTTATACTAAATAGTTATAAATATATATATATATATATATACTATATATATATATATACTATATATATATATATATATATATATATCTATATATATATATATATATATATATATATATATATATATATATATATATAAATATATATATATATATATATATCTATATATATATATATATATATATCTATATATATATATATATATAAATATATATATATATATATATATATATATATATATATATATATATATATATATATATATATATATATATATATATATATATATATATATACTTATATGCAAGTATATACTTATAAAACTTATAAGTTAAAATTTTTTACAAAAGTACTTAGTGATTTTTACAAAATTTACAACAGTTAAAACATTTAATCAAAAAGTTATAGAAATCTATTTTTTCGTTAAAAACACAATTTTAAATAAAAGTTTTAAAATTTAAAAAAATTAAAAGCTGGTCCAGCCGTTTGGGCACCCTATCCTACGGTCGGTTTGGATACAAAGGAGGGGACGGGAGGGGAGTGATTGACTTAAACCCAAGGGGAGGGAGTGGAAAGAAAAATGGTGGAATGTATTCATTTGTGTTTGGATCGACAACGAGGGGATGAGAGGATACATTATAATATGTGTTTGTTTAGAGTATGGGATGGGAAGGGAAGGGGAGCTACTTGACCAGTATGCCCATTTAATAAAATAGGAAAGAACGCCTTTTGGTTTTCTCATATAGGGCAATATTGGAATTTTAAGAAAATTTCACTTGAAACTCCTCCCCTCCCCTCCCAATCCGTGCACTTTTAGAGGGTTGAGAAAGTGGCTAAATTTTCTAATATTCATCTCTCTCTTCCCCTCCCCTTGCTAACTAAAAAATATAAACAAACACAATGTTAGAATGGTTAGCATTGTAAACCTCCCCCCTCCCTCCCCTTCCCTCCTGAAAACCTCTATCCAAACTCAGTGTTAAGTTTATTTGGTAGCTGATCGATTGCCATCTCTCCATGAAAAACCGGAACTATATGGGGGAAAAAAGTTAATTTTACCATTATTGCCCCCATGCTTGATCAAATATTGCTGACAACATTTTAAATATAGAAATGTCATAATACAGTTAGGGTTGTTTGCATTTTGATATCTAAAGTGTACATCTTTTTAACTAGGACACCCCAAAGTTTTTAATTCATTGTTTGATACCCCAAAGTTTACGTTCTTTTACTTTGGTACCCCAAAATTTATTCCAACACTTTGATACCCAAAATATTACAATTTTTTAGGGGTATATTACAGTTAACCCCCAACAACACACACACAAAAACAGAAAAAAATAAATTTTCCTCATTTTGTAGTAAACACCTATGAACTTTCCAAATCAAACTAAACCCCCAATAAATTTTGTGTTTTGCAGAAAACTCTCGATAAGTTTTTTTTTCTTTTGGTAGATAACCCCTATAAATTAGAACTTAAAAACAATATAAAAAGACATTTTGAGAGTTATTGGGCATTTAGTGTAATTTACCAAAAAGTTATTGAGGGTATTCTACAAAAGTTATTGGGGTTTAGTGCAATTTTGAAAGTTTGTGGGGATTAGTATAAAATCTTGAAAGTTCATGGGGGTCTAGTGTAATTTACCCTTTTAAACTTTGATACCCCAAAGTTTACATATTTGTTAACTTTGATACCCGGACTTGGTATCAATGTGTTAAAAGAAACTTCGATATCAAAGTGTCTTGGGGCATCAAAGTTAAAAAAGGTATTAATTTTGGTGTATCAAAATATCGAAAAAGTTTGGTATCAAAGTGAAAATTGGTGTAAGTTTTTAGGTACCAAAGCGAAAATAATCCTAACACTAATTGTTGTCTAATTATGCAAATGACTATGGCAAGAAAAGGGAAATAAAAGAACCAGTTTAGCAATCAAAGAGGTAAACTGTTATTTCCCCTACTTAATTCAGTTTTTATTGACACTAACAGATATAGTATATTGGGAGTGCACTTCCTATCAGAACCCCAAACCGTGTGGGGTTCTGATAACCAAACAGGGGGAGGAAATTTACGGAAGTGCCCCTAGTCTCAAATCGTCCCGCACGGTGCGGGGCGTTCTGAGAGGATATGTAGTCGTATATTGGTAGACATGGTAGGAAATAAATGGACACTTTCCCCAATCATTGGGGAAGTGTCCAGCGGCCGTCCCTAGACTTCCCCCGGAAATTTAGATAAGATTTGAATGGTTTTAAGGTATCAAGAGTCAAAATAAATTTCCTATTTGGAATATAAAGATGGGATAGGAGGCTGTCTGCTTCTTCGTTACTTTAGTGAGCGTGTAGTGTGACACATTTATACCCTTTAGCTTTACAAAGTTGAAGTTGATGGGCCTTAACATCGTCTGTTGATACTTCCTTGAAAAGACATAACTATCCTAAAGGAATTAGATTCATTCCTTATTGGGCTTGAACTAATATTTCATTATAAAGTTTGATTATGATAATTGCTTAATTACTACATGAACCGACACGCCACTGTTTTGATGGCTTTATTCTCGGGCTAAATTACCAAATTGGTATTTTTTTTGTAGCCCCCCGCTTAACCGGTTTGATATAAAAAATTTCTCCGGCGACTTTTTGGTATTGAAAATCAACCAAAAGTGCACTTAGACCTATTTTTTCGTCGCCGGTCAAATTTTGCGCGCGTAAGTAGCACTTGACCTCAGGTGATGTAATTTTATACATGTTAGAAGGCTGAGATGGCTGTTTTTAGATGACATAGCTATTCTAGAGTTAATTTTACTACTGCCTAAATCTTTGCTTTGCCATCTAAAACTCTGCCAGGTCATCTAAAAACAACCAACTTAGCCTTCTAACATCCCTAAAATTACATCACGTGAAGTCACTGTTAGATAAAATACAAACTTTTGCTTTAAGAGATAAAACCCTAATCAATTCCAAGATTGTTCATGTCAAATTATTGAGATAATTAAGAAGATGCGGAACCATACCTGAATCCATAGAGTAGGATGTAATTCTTGAGTTTTGAGATGTAGATCTTTCAAATCTTGTACGCATATCTTCCTTAGAGAAACCCTTTGGTCTTTCTCTGTAACTTTCTGAAGGTGGGATATCAGAAAGAAACTGTACGTAGAGATTTGGGGAACCACAACCCTTTTTATAACTGATATCAGTTATTCATAATTATCAATTCAGTCCATCAGACAATTAACAATTATATTTTAGTCTCCACACATAGGAGGCCCATACTGTAATGATGCATTAAAAGCCCAAACCCTAAATTAGATCAGTTTAATGAGCTAACCTTAATTGACAGCACATAATACACAATTATTTAATATATTGGCCCATTTATTGGATATAAATCCAACAATCTCCCACTTGGGTCATATATGTTACTATATAAATGTTAATTATGATATAACCTTAGGAGCTCATGAATTTTGCCATTAAACAGTATGCATCCTTAACAATCTCATCCATCGTTATATTAACATAGGATCAAAGTGATCTTCATTGCATTTATCACAACTAGACCCATCAATGGTCCATTATATCAATACAACCAATGACACAGATCAAGCATGGATGTGTAGCATGGAAATTTGATGCAATGTGATCTTAACATGCCTATTTCCAACTGGTCCACATTAAAATCTTAGTGAGATCAAACCATACCAAAATCGAGTGAATATGAACCAATATTTTATATTAAAGAATAAACCATATAATATCCATAAAATCATAACCAATATGTCTACGAACAAAAGCATCTAAAATACAAACTCTCACTAAAATGACATATCCCTAAGAGAAGTTTAATTTAAAAGTTTTGAAAAGAACATGCTAACTCTTTGTTTTAAACAATTTTCAAGTTTCTTAATCAATTTATTTTTCAAGAACATATATACAAATATAACTATATATATAAAAACATTGTTAGTAATTTAATTAATATTTTTTAACTCTTTATTCCTTGGTTATTTTGTTCTTCTTGATCGGGCTTTCTAAGTAACCATTTAATAAGTTTGGGCCAATGGATCCCACCAATGGGTTTAGGTCATTAAGTATAGAAATACTCCTTGGGCTTAGTAACTTCGGTCAATTTAGGCTTAGTAAGATAGAACCACCTTGGATTTTAAGAGAATTTTAATTGGTGCCCATTTTTCGCACTCTTCTTTTGTAAAGTTAGTTTTTTAATATATATATATATGTGTATATGTATATGTATATATATATATATATATATATATATATATATATATATATATATATATATATATATATATATATATATATATGTGTGTGTGTGTGTGTGTGTGTGTGTGTGTGTGTGTGTGTGTGTGTGTGTGTGTGTGTGTATGTATATATATATGTCTTCAAAAATATTTAGATCAAGACAACTTGAAAATTTGTTTTCAACTCTAAGATAAGCATGCAAAAATTTCATCACTTTAATTAAAAGTCTAAGTAAAGACTTAAGTGAAGTATACTACTTTGAAAATCATTTCTTAAGAAATTTATTTGGAGTTATCATAAAAGGTAAACTTGAGTATAAAATTAACTAAGGATTAGAAAATTTAAATTTTATCAATTAGATCAATCATTAATCAACTCTATTAAGTTGGCAAGTGACAATATTTTTATGAAAAATAAAAAATGACATAAAAAGAAAAAAATGGTAAGAAAAAGAGGAAAAATGACTAAGATAAAGAGAAAAATGACTAATCCCCACCCCCACACCTAAATTTTGCATTGTCCTCAATGCAAACTCTATAATGCACAAAGTAAAGCAGGTAAAAATTGAAGCACTTACATTTATTCGGTCGACTTCGAACAATAAAAATAATCTGCAATTACCTTTGTTATGAGGAAGATGAAGTCAAAATTTCTTCTTTTTTTATATAACTCTTTTTTTCTTTTTCTTTTTTTCAAAAGAACAAGAAACTCTCAATTGAGAGAAGAATAAATTCATTTTATTATTATGAGACAAAAATTAAAGATGTAGAATGAAGAATTAAACATGAAAAGCTCATATTCTACATTAAATCCTACCTTATTGCTGAAAATTCTACCGGATTTTAAAGAAATTCAAAATGATATAATCAATGATGTGCTTAAATTGAATATTCCAAGGTTTTAATGTTTTTACAATAATTGAAGGTAAGTATCAATGGTGTTATACATTTTGATCTTAGATTTCTTATTAACAAAAGTTTGTCTAACCAATTCTTCTTTAAAATTTCCTCAAACACAAAAGCTATGTTAGAGGTTTGAAATTTTGGTTGTTGTTTATTTTCCAAAAATCTAAGTTCATCATAAAGAGTTCTTCTAAAGTTAGATCAAAGAAGCATGTATTCAACACAGTTTCATCGTTCTGAAAGACCAGATCTGTTTTCTCTAAAATTTACAGTTCCTCACTAAAGATTTCCTCAAAAGTTAGATTTGACTTATTTTCTTCTTCTTCTACCTCCTGAAGGTAATTTATTTCTAGATGTTGATTAGTTGGTTGGTTCCTTGTATTAAAAATGTTGATATCAGCAGTCATATTCCCAAAGGATAGCTTCATTTGACCAGTCTTACAATTGATTAGAGCATTAAAAGTGGCTAAGAATGGTCTTCCTAGAATGACTGGTATCTGACCTTTGGGATTAAAAACAGGCTGTATTTTCAAAACTATGAAATCTACTGGATAAATGAAATCTCCAACCTTAATCAAAACATCCTCTATCTCACCCATGGGGACTTTGACAGATCTATCAGCTAACTGTAAAGTACAACTTGTTGGTTTGAGTTCTCCTACACCTAGTTGCTGGTAGACTGAATAAGGAAGCAAATTGACACTAGCCCCTAAGTCTAAAAGTGCCTTATCAGTAACGGTATTTTCTATAACACATGGAATAGTGGGACAACTAGGGTCCTTGTGTTTCAAGGGTATGGGTTTTGAGAGCATATCACTGATATTGGCAGCAAGAAAGACTTTCTTTGAAATATTTTTTGTTCTCTTCTTAGTGCACAAATCTTTTAAAAATTTTGCATAAGAAGGGATTTGTTCAATTGCATCTAAGAGAGGAATGTTGACCTCAACCTGTTTAAACCTATCAAAATTAGGCTAAGGTTCGGGTTCAGGCTCTTGGTCATTGACAGGGGGTGATTGTTGAGTAGAGTTATCAGAAGGAGAGAGAATTTGTTCTGGTTCAAGGGTTTCATTTGGAGACATTCTAACTTGGTTATCAACTTGTTTTCCTGATCGTAGTAAATGGATTGCATTCACTTGAGCTTGGTAGGATGAACTTGATCCCGTGTCCTTAGGGTTGGTCACGGGTTGACTCAGAAATATTCCTTTTTCTCTATCACTCACAACACTAGCGAGTTGTCCAAGTTGGGTTTCTAATCTAGCTATGGCTTGAGTGTTGGAATTGAGAATTTGTCCGGTTGATTGCATAAAGGAATTCAAAGTGTTGGATGTTTGAGTCAACAAGTTGGTGGTTTGTGTAGAGGCCTTAATTATGGTTTCTAAATCCTTTTCCAAAACATTGAGACGTTTATCATGATCAGAGTTTGGAGGAGAATGATTTACAGATTGATGATGAGGAGACTGATTTGGATATGGCAGATTTGGTTGAAAAGTTATTTTAAAACCGAAAGGAACTATGTTTTCCCTAGGAAATTATTGGGTTGAAGAGGGAGTGAAATTTTGATTTCTGGAGTAGTTTTCCTGATTCCATGCAAAGTTCAGGTGATTTCTCCAACCTGAATTGTAAGTTGGAGAAAATGGATCATTTCCGGGACGCTGGAATGCAGCGTTTACCTGACCTAGTGGTTGGTTGTTTTCTAAGAGAGGACATTCCTTTAAAATATGAGATGGAGACAGACAGTTGTGACAACCTAAGGCAGAAACTTGATTGATTTGAGCTGGAGCTCGTTCTTTGATTTCTAAAGCTTCTAACCTAAGCATAATTATAGCCATCTTTGTTTCAGAGGCTATGTTTGTCTCTAAGGAAAGACCACTGGATTTGGGTTGGGGAACTGATGAAATTCTATCATCACAGTATTCTCACTGCATGATTTTCTCGGATAAACTCTCTAAAAATTCCCATGCTTCATCGGCATTTTTCTTCATGAAATCCCCTTGACACATTGATTCTAAGAAAGTTTTTAAAGAATAATCCAATCATTCGTAGATAATTTGGCATAATCGTCATTTCTCTAGACATTGGTGAGGACATTGGATAAGAAGGTCTTTAAATTTGTCAAAATACTTCCAGAATGGTTCTCACGGGATAATTTTAAAATTTTGAATGCTTTGTTTCTAAGCTTAACCGTTTTATGGATAGGAAAGAATTTCTTGAGAAAAGCGGTAACAAATTCACCCAAGTTGAGATAGAATTTGTGGGTAAGCTATCTGACCATTTTTGGCTTTATCCTTAAGAGCAAAAGGAATAAATCGAAGCTTGATCGCATCCTCAGATAAGTCCCTCATCTTAATCATGAGACAAACTTCTTCAAATTCGAAGATGAAAATATATGCATCTTCAGATTCTACTCCTAAGAATTTTGGAAGCATGTTTATGAAATGCGGTCTAAGTTCGAAATTGGCTCCATTGACATCGGGGAGCTTAATGCAAGATGGGATGGCATTCCTAGTTGGATAACAAATATCTTGAAGAACGGGTAGATTAGGATGAGTCATTTCGTTGATTTCAAAAGATGAATCAACACGGATTAAACGATTGGTATTATCCCTAATCCAAGTTTGCATACACCAAAATAAATTCTTTTTATAAATTTTTTTTAAGAAAAACAAAATTTAGTTTTTTTTTCTAGAGAAAAAAATGATGAGAAAAAGGAAAGGGAAAAAAATTTAACTAAAGCAAATCAATGCAATCACTTTTCAATCACTTTAAACTCTAGGGTTAAGCCTAGACTCAACTAGACCAGCTCCTAACCAAAAACTCCTTTAATGAAAAGATCGAAGTTTACTCGGTCAGTTAGCTAGGTAAGGATAGTACTAGAGGGAGATCAAAGACCAATTAAGTACCTCATTCCTTGCGGAGTGCTTTACGCAACCCCTAAACCTTGCCTTAGACACCAACTAATCCAAGTAAATTTGAACCGGTTCACTTAAGGATTTCTTATTCCTTAATGAGCTCGAATCATACAGACCCAGCGTCTAATGAGTTTTAAAAGGCTTGGATTTGTGTAGTGAGAAATTAGTGATTTGTGGGCTAAGGAAAGGGTGATGAAATCCCTCACCTTATCTTGATTAATGGGTTTTGCCCTTAAGAATAATTTCAAGTGTGTGTCAAATCAAGATGCTCAAATCACTTTGGTGAATTTCTACTATTATATGCAATGCAACCCTAGAAATTAAAAGCAACTACAAAATGATGCAAAAATAAAATCTTTTTATTTTTTAGTTAAGGTTAGCAATCAAACAAATGTGGGAAAGGGTAATGTTGTTTGAATTTATTATCTTGTTAGTAATGTCCAAGTGGAGGGTAAATTTTATTATGGTCAATAAAAATAAATTTTTTTTATATCCTAATTGTCTCTAATTGTGAGAAACTAACTAAAGGGTGGAATTGAAAATATTAGAAAGAAGAGTTACCCACGCAAAAGCAATCCTCGCCTCCTTGAAGGCAATTCTTCAATCTTCAATCTTTAATTCTTCTTCTTCAAAGTTCAAAGTAGTTCCTACGCAAGAAAACACACAAGTTAAAGAACCAAAATAGAAAAATTCTACTACAAGCACCCTCCCCGGCAACAGCGCCAAAAACTTGATTGGTATTAAATGTGATCGTAAAGTTGTAAGTATACAACCATCAAGTTATAGTATAAAAAGTTATCGATCCCACGAGGAAGGTGTTGTAAGTTTTAATCAAGATTAGTTCTTATGTTGTGTGTGTGACAATTAGGAGTGTTAACATGATGAAAGTGGTTGTGGAGAGATTAGAGAGTGTGAAAGTGATGAAATGCAAATAAAAATAAAATGAGAATGAAAGTGAGGAGGTAAAGAGTGGATGTGAATATATGTGAATAAATCAAAACAAGATTGAGAGAGAGAGTGAGAAGAAAAGGAAAATAAAATCAAGAAAAGAAAATCAAGAATAAAGATAAAAATCAAGAAAGCAAAAGATGGAAGATTCAATTAAAGATATGAGGAATCTAGAATTGAATCCACTAGCTTATCTCACTTATAAAATATGAATTATTATCTTATTATCACATTTTACTTTAGATTTATTAAGTATAGTCTATCCTACCACTTTTAAGGCAAGCATAACTTATCCTATTATCATCCAAGCAAAATTAATACTCATGAAAAGAATAACAAAGAGATAGCAATTCTAGAATTCATTAACATACTCTATCCTACCACTTTTAAAGGACGATAGATTATCCAATTCTTCTTCTATCAATTAGTTCTCAAGTTGATTATCCTAAACATGATCATTTAAGCACAAGAGAATAATCTATAAATTATAAGGAGATTAATACTAGTTTCATGCAATTCTAGAATTCCTACAAGGATTTAGTTCCACATCTTTAGAAAATGAAACAAAGAAAAAAAGAGAGATAAAAAGAATAAAAAGAGAAGGAGAGGGAATAAAACAATCTAAACTATTAGCAAGAAAATAAATCTATACTACAAAGTAAAAATATGACATGAAAGTAAATACATGAAATTAAAGACATGAAATCTGAGACATGAATGTAAATCTACTCTACAAAGCATTAAATAAGAAAGAAAAGAAAATATTACAAGAAAAGAAAAGAAAGGAATAAAAAGCAAACCCTCATCTTCATCTTATTTTCATCTTCATCCTCTTTTCATCCTTGGACAAAGAGAAGAAAAGAAAATATGAAGGGGTGAAAATATTTTTATTAATTGCAACTAAAAGTTATAATTTGGAGGGTCTTCTCAATTAAGAGTAACCTTCCTCTCCAAAAGGAGTTATTATAAAATATTTCACACCTCAAACCCCTCACTCTACCCCTCTATTTATAGCCCACAGCAATGAAGGAGAACCTTTGGATGAAACTTGGCAACAAAAGAATCAAATCTGGCCACAAATCTGAATCTGCCGCAACCCAATCGGTTGACCAATTGGTTGGCCAACCGATTGGCCAATCGATTGGAATCTCAAAATTCTAAAAATGCAGTTAGCTCCGTCTCGTCGAGATAGGTGATTTTCATATATTATATGTTAAATTCCGCCTTACGGATTGGGAGATATCGCTGTTTCTTTGTAGCTAATCATCTTGAACATGGTTTTCACTTGATTTCTTTTCATATTGGATCCTTGTTTCTTCGGCTTTTGTAGATTGCTTAGCTTGATCCCAGGCTTCAATAAAAGGTTAGAAAATAAGGAATTTGAGTTCTTTTTGAGTTTTATTCATTAACCTGCACATTAAGATAAAACGTATTATTAGTGGTATATTTATTGATATAAACTAGATAATGAGGGTGTAAAATTGTAATAAAAATGTGATTATCAGTGGCCCTGATCCAACTTAAAAAAAAAATTAAATTGAGCCCAACACTGCAGTGGGCCGAGGTGCTCATTGCCGGCCCGCCAGCTCAAAATAGGGAGAGATTCAAGTGGGCTGGCCTGGTTTTCCTTTTTTTTAAATAGAATGGGTCTATTATGGAATAGTGGCCCACTTGAATTCCTCCTCTTCCTTTGTGTTTTTACTTGACTGGCGCTGCAGTGCCGAAAATCCAGCGTTGTAGCGCCTTTTTTTTCTTTTTTTTGAGATTTCTCACATGAAATCTTTCTTTGATGGCCTTTGATCCAAATTCAAACATCAAATAATCATGAATACATAATAAAAATTGAATCAAAACATCCAAATTTCTCAAATAATTCATGCATATTCATGACATGATGAACAAACCTTAGTTTTCAATTAAACATGAATTCTTCTAAATCAGATTCATAAAATTTAAAATATAATAACCCTTTTGAATCGAAATCATGAAGAATATATAAGAGGAAGAACTACTAAATTTTGTTCTCAAATTAAATAATTCAAAAGGATGGATTGTTAGATTTGAGAACATACAAGAGAATCACATCATAAATTAAAATTGATTCTCAATAATTTAACATGGACACCTCTCTAATACTAATTGTTAGATAAAAATACAAACTTTTACTTTAAGAGATGAAACCTAATCAATCTCAAGATTGTTCATGTCAAATTATTGAGATAATTAAGAAGATGCGGACCCATAGCTGAATCCATGGAGTGCGATGTGTTTCTTGAGTTTTAAAATGTAGATATTCCATATCTTGTACGTATATCCTCCTTAGAGAAACCCTTTTGTCTTTCTCTATAACTTTCTGAAGATGGGATGTCAGAAAAAACTGTACGTAGAGACTTAGGGACCCACAACCCTTCTTATAACTGACATCAGTTATTCATAATTATCAATTTAGCCCATCACAGAATTAACAATTATATTTTGGTCTCTACACATAGGAGACCCATACTTTAATAATGCATTAAAAGCCCAAACCCTAAATTAGATCACTTTAATGGGCTAACATTAAATGAAAGCACATAATACACAATTATTTAATATATTGGCCCATATATTGGATATAAATCCAACAGTCACGTGATATTTGTGCTCACAAAATTTGATCAGTAGTGAAAAAATAGGTCTAAGTGCACTTTTGATTGACTTTTAGTACCTAAAACTTCGTAGGAGACACTTTTAATATCAAACCGATTAGCGGGGTTACAAAAGAGTACCAATTTGGTAAATTAGCCAAATATTTGTTTTCTTCTTCATTTGATAAATATTTCCATTTTATGCTTATGGGTAGGGTTAATTATAGAAGACCCCCAAACTTTTGAAGAGTTGCGTTAATCCCCTCAACTTTCTTTATTCCATTAAATCTTCCTAAACTTTAGGAGTTGTTGCACATAAACCCTAAACTTTTTATTTCACTATACGGAAATTTTATTTATTTAACTATACCTGAAATTTTATCTTTTAATCTCCATATTCACTATATCTTGATTATGATAGGTAATGTTTTGGAACTAAGGGATTATTTTTATTTTTTGGCACATGCTTGTCACATGAGATATTAGAATCAATGTTGCTAATTTGAAGATTAAAAATAAAATTTCATATAAAATTTAGCAGGATAAGAAAGTTTAGGGAGATTATGTGCAATACGTCAGGGGATTTGATACAATAAAAAAAGGATAATGAGAGTTTAGTGCAACTCCTCCAAACTTCAGCGGGATTTTTACAATTAACCCTTACAGATATTTTCCTCACATATAGTGGCTCGCATATATTTGAGTGCTTAAAGTAAAGAGATTGGATTTAGCGCGTCTGAAAAGGGGGAAAAAGGATTAGGTGATAAACAAAGTTTAAATTTTACTATTTTTTAATGTGTGGATGAAAATGGAATACGATTTTTGTCTTTAATTTGGGGGGTGTTTGGTTAAGGGGGTGTTTGTTTGCATGCAAGTGGACGATGAAAGTGAGAAAGTGATTTTCTTTTAACATTTTATGTGTTTGTTTGCATGCAAGTGGTTATGAAAGTGAAATGCAAAAAAGTTGCCACATAAGATTTAATGCAATTTTAATTTCCCCTAAAAAAGTGGTGAAGTCACATGAAAGTGATAAAAATAGTAAGAAAATTTAATTAAATGATTTTAACTATATTTACTAATTAATCTAATTTTGCCACATCATCTTCACATTGCACTTTCAACAATAAATTCGTATTTTAAACAAACATTGTATTCCACTTGCTCGTTGACGTGGATGTAAAAGTTATTTGCAAAAAAGTAACTCACATAATTTTAATTCACTTTCGAATGGCCAAACACCCCCTAAATGAAAGTGACTCGAAAGTGTGAAAGTCATTTATTTTTGCAAGTGTGAAAGTGGATCCATGTCAGCATGAAAGTGAAATACAATGTTTGTTTGCAAAAATAAATTAATCTTGAAACTAGGAAAATAAAGATGATGTGGCAATTATTTATTTATTTGTTTATTTAAATTCATATTATACTCTAAACTCTAATGATTGTTACGATAACAACTAAAAATGAATTGAAAGCCTCGGATATATATATCATCAATTACTTGTACTAATTTTTATAGATTCTTTGTATTTTGCATTTTTACTTATGTACTTTATATATTTTTAAATAACATAATGGCTTCTTTATATAGATTCGTTGCATTCATATTGCAACTGTACAACAATCATGCTAAAATGTGTTATCATGTTCATAAATTGTCTAATTCATACTACATACATGATATAACAATGTACACAGCTATTCAATGCTATAAAAGAAATAATATAATTAGCAAGTAAGATCAAATACAACTATGAGTATACATATTTGAAGTCCTTAGTTGCTCCAAAACTTTGAGTAAACTTTGCTCCAACAAGCGTCTGAGTTCAAAATCAACCTATAGTTTGATCTAATTAACTAGTGGATCTTTGTAAAATATAAGATGTGAAAAAGAATAATCGCGGAAATTAATAAGAAGATCGGAGATTAGCGGTCACGAATTATAGAGAAAAAATCAAGGGTTTAGTAATAGAATAATTAATTTAATTAAATGTGGTCCCTACTTTTTCTATTTTCATGTGACTTTAGCACTTTTTTAGGGGAAGTTAAAATTGCATTAATCTGATGTGGCATGTTTTTTGCATTTCACTTTCACCTATACTTTCAATAAAACAAACACTTCAAGTGCTAAATGAGAGTCACTTTCACACTTTCAATTTTCACTTTCGAGTAAACAAACACCCCCTAAGGGGGGCGTCTAACTGAACTCCAAGTTCTCTACTTGGAAAAGTAAGTTGTAAGAAATTAAATATGATGGATAAGCATGACAAGTGATTACTTTTCGAGGTAGAGAACTTGGAGTTACAAGTAGACACTCTTAGGGGTGTTTGTTTACTCGAAAGTGAAAATTGAAAGTGTGAAAGTGACTCTCATTTAGCACTTGAAGTGTTTGTTTTATTGAAAGAATAGGTGAAAGTGAAATGCAAAACATGCCACATCGATTAATGCAATTTTAATTTCCCTAAAAAGTGGTGAAGTCACATGAAAATAGAAAAGTAGGGACCACATTTAATTAAATTAATTATTCTATTACTAAACCCTTGATTTTCTATAATCGGCAATGAATCGCTAATCTCGATCTTCTTATTAATTTCGTGATTATTCTTTTCACATCTTATATTTTACAAAGATCCACTAGTTAATTAGATCAAACTATAGGTTGATTTTGAACTCAGACGCTTGTTGGAGCAAGTTTACACGTGTTTTGAGCAACTAAGGACTTCAAATATGTATACTCATAGTTGTATTTGACTGCTTTGCTAATTATATTATTTCTTTTATAGCATTGAATAGTCGTACATTGTTATATCATGTATGTAGTATGAATTAGACAATTTATGAACATGATAACACATTTTAGCATGATTGTTGCGATTGCAATATGAATGCAACAATCTATATAAAGAAGCCATTATGTTATTTAAAAATATATAAAGTACATAAGTAAAAATACAAAATACCAAAAATCTATAAAATTAGTACAATAATTGATGATATATATACGAGGCTTTCGATCAATTGCTTTTAGTTGTTATCGAACAATCATTAGAGTTTAGAGTATAATATGAATTTAAATAAACAAATAAATAAATAATTGCCACATCATCTTTATTTTCTAGTTTCAAGATTAATTTATTTTTGCAAACAAACATTGTATTTCACTTTCATGCCGACATGGATCCACTTTCACACTTGCAAAAATAAATGACTTTCACACTCGAAGTCACTTTCATTTAAACAAACACCCCTAAAGGCGTCTAACTGAACTCAAGTTCTCTACTTGGAAAAGTAAGTTGTAAGAAATTAAATATGATGGATAAGCATGACAAGTGATTACTTTTCGAGGTAGAGAACTTGGAGTTACAAGTTAGACTCTTAGGTGTTTGTTTACTCGAAAGTGAAAATTGAAAGTGTGAAAGTGACTCTCATTTAGCACTTGAAGTGTTTGTTTTATTGAAAGAATAGGTGAAAGTGAAATGCAAAACATGCCACACGATTAATGCAATTTTAACTTCCCTAAAAGTTGAAGTCACATGAAAATAGAAAAGTAGGGACCACATTTAATTAAATTAATTATTCTATTACTAAACCCTTGATTTTTTTCTATAATTCAGAATGATGCAATCGCTCCGATCTTCTTATTAATTTCGTGATTATTCTTTTCACATCTTATATTTTACAAAGATCCACTAGTTAATTAGATCAAACTATAGGTTGATTTTGAACTCAGACGCTTGTTGGAGCAAAGTTTACTGCCAAAGTTTGGAGCAACTAAGGACTTCAAATATGTATACTCATAGTTGTATTTGACTGCTACTTGCTAATTATATTATTTCTTTTATAGCATTGAATAGTGTACATTGTTATATCATGTATGTAGTATGAATTAGACAATTTATGAACATGATAACACATTTTAGCATGATTGTTGCACGATTGCAATATGAATGCAACTAATCTATATAAAGAAGCCATTATGTTATTTAAAAATATATAAAGTACATAAGTAAAAATACAAAATACCAAAAATCTATAAAATTAGTACAATAATTGATGATATATATACCGAGGCTTTCGATCAATTCGTTTTAGTTGTTATCGAACAATCATTAGAGTTTAGAGTATAATATGAATTTAAATAAACAAATAAATAAATAATTGCCACATCATCTTTATTTTCCTAGTTTCAAGATTAATTTATTTTTGCAAACAAACATTGTATTTCACTTTCATGCCGACATGGATCCACTTTCACACTTGCAAAAATAAATGACTTTCACACTTTCGAGTCACTTTCATTTAACCAAACACCCCCTTAGTTCAAAAAAAGAAAGGGAATTTAAGCTGCCTTTTTGAACATGTCAATAGCTATTGACTTTTTGACCATGTGAATAGTAATAATCCTATTGAAACATTCGAGAATCACTTTTGTCCACATTGAAAGATTAAAAGGGTCAGTTTGGCAAAATCTTTAAAACTGAGCCAGGATTAATCCTGGCCCGGTTTTATTCTAAATTGGGCAAGAGTTATTCCATAGGGGGTTTGGTTTGGAAAAGAACTCGATTAAAGGCTAAATTTTGGCTTAAAAAATGGGCCAATTTTGGCCTTATTTTATCCAAACATAAAATAAGAAAAAATTGGGCCAGGTTCAATCTTGACCCAGTTTTAAGCAATTGCAAAACACACCCAAAGATCTCAACCTATTACTGAGAAGTTCATATATTTAGATCAATTTTGGAGAAGGGAAAAGAGGAGACCGTAGTCAATGAAAACTAATGATCTAGTGTGTGTGTGTGTGTGTGTGTGTGTGTGTGTGTGTATGAAGAAAAATGTAGGAACTTAGTACCAAGCATCAATTTTGTGCTTGGTAGTGAGGTGGCTCATTCTCATCCACTGTTCCCAGAGTGAGAATGGAATCTAGCCACCACTCAAAGCTTTAAACTTGCAGACTAAAAGCCCTATATATATATATATATATATATATATATATATATATATATATATATATATATATATATATATATATATATATATATATATATATATATATATATATATATATATATATATATATATAGCAATATGGAGAACTTGGAGACTAAGCGAAGCTTGCTTGGTGAGATGGTGCTGTTCATTCCCATTCACTCATTCAAATAGGGGACCACATCGCCATTTGATATACTGAACAATTCATGGTTCAAAAGTTCTTACACATTGTTTTCTGCATATAAGTCTTTCACTCACAACATTATGTATAGACTGTTGGATAACTAATTTGGATCATGTCCGTTATTAAAGAAAACGTAGTTGAGGGACCAATGGATTTGATCACAATCGTTGATTATTTAATAAGTTATTTTAACTCATTCTAAATCTAATACTCACTATGCCTCCATATATTATACTCATTCCTAATTTGCACTCAAAGATTAATCATAATTATCCACTAGATGATTGATAGTTGTGATAATGTAGCGGTTCCTCCATAATATTTTTGTAGTGGAGAGGATCTCAATCACGAGAACACTAAATTGTTAGAAACATATATAGCACTCAATTCTATCCTTTTCAATATATAGGCCATGTTTGGATTAGGGACTTTTTAATTCTCGATTAATTTAACTCACTATAATCCTAGGATATAATAGTCCAGTACTATAGTGAGTCAAATTTTTATTAATATGTTTGGTTTGATTTGTTATTAACACGTCTAGTGCCTATGTTATATTTGGAAACTTATCATTATAAGGGGTATAAGATTAGAACATAATAGTAAATGTCCACAATGCCCTCTACATATAAGTGAAGTATTTCAAGAGTTTGTTTATAATTTTCATATTTGAGGATTGTTTGTAATTTTCATATTTCTAAAGGGATGTTTATAATTTTCATATCTTTCATGTTTTTGTGACTTTCCAAACTTTAAAGGGGCTATTTGTAATTTTTAAAGTTCTTAGGATTTATTTGCAACTTTTAAAATTTGGTGTTGTTTATAATTTTTAAATTTTAGGGGATTATTTATAATTTTCAAATTTTAGGAGGGATTTTTTAATTTTCAAGTGTTGTTTGAAACTTGTAGATTTTTCGAGGGTTGTTGCAATTCAATTTTTTAAGGAGGCTATTTGTAATTTTTTTATTTTTAATTCTTTGTTTGTAGGTTTTAGATTTTTCAAGGGGTTTGCTCATAATTTTCAAATTCTTGTGGGGCCCTTTGTAATTTTATTTCTTTAGGAGCTATTTTTGTAATTTTGATATTTCCATTTTGACAAAAGATCTATCCAAATATCGGCGATTAACAAATATCTAGATTTAGGGGTTAATATGCAAATGAGAATGATTAGCGGGTATATGCAATCAAGGTGGGGATACACAAATGAGATGATTAATATGCAATCGAAGTGGATGAGGGAACGATTGGGAATGAAAAATCTTGATAACTTTTACAAAGTTAGCGGTAGTGATGCTTTTTAGATCTAGTCCCCAAAAAATAGTCCAGGACTATAATAACACCCCTCTCCACCATTATTTAGTCTTAAATCCTAGATCTGTTTCATTTTAATGGATTAAATAGTCCCATCTAATATCCACTAAAATTTTGAACCAAATATGTTATTATTTTATTTTAAAGAATAAAGGATTATTAACTTAAAATAATACACAATTCAAATATGGGCATAGTCCCAAAACTACAACAATCTAATACTATTATAAAAGTGGGTTGGCATGTTAAAATATTTCTTCCCAAAGTACCCTCCAAAACACATGTATACATATATAGAAGCATACATAGATAGAACGATACATACATCCTCCAAAACACATGCATACATACATAATAAAACACATATATACATGTAACATACATGCATACTTAAATGAGAACAATTATTATTTTTATAATCTACTCTCTCCACTATTTCACAAGTCCTTTCAATTCCTACTATATATCTATTCTTTATTATGTATACAATAAAATTGGGTTATATGTGAAGTATAACTAGAAATAAAAATGAATAAATAAAGTTAGATAAGTATATTATAATTAGGTCATGTGTGTAGTATATAATATAACTATAATAAAACTAAATGTATATAATATTTAGTATAGTTAAATATATATATTATTAAACTATAATATACCTATTTTTCACTATAGCTAGATATATATCTATTTTATACTACTACTAAACTTTAGATATTAATAAACTTTATACCTATATTATACTATACATTGTACATCAAACAAGAACGTACACTTAAATATATTATTATAATATATCTATAGTATAACAATAACTTGTGTTATTTGCATAGTGTGGCTTCTAATAACAATTATTTACCACTGTGAGTTAATCACAAACCCAAAACCTCACCCATACGAGCAAAATAACAAAGTGGGGCCTCCTGGCAAAAGAGAAAACAGTTGAGAAATCCGAGCAAGATGACAAAATGGGCCCCACTTATGATCCAAAATAACTAATATCTATTCATTGCACTATTTACTGCCTATCAGTTAATATTCCTAAAAAACCTATCAATTAATTAAATCCATTATGAGTGTATAACCCCACTCAACAATAATATCTGTTCATTCGTTTAATTAAATTCCTATGAATCTATTTGAATTCCTATTAATCATAATTAAATTCCAATCGAACCTTCCAAATCCATTTGAATCCTATCATAACTGCATGATTAAATCAATTAATTATGATTTTAATAGCTTCCATTAACAACATTACCTATTAAAGCAAATAGATTCTTCCAACAAACTCATCATCCCACGCCATAAGTAAAAAAAAACTACCCTCTTTTCGACCGTAGTCACCACCGTATTTCTGACCTATATATATCACCTATCTTATCTGCCGTAGTCACTACGATCTATCTCCAAAACATCTATCTCCAAAACATCATCCCACCTGCAACACCCCCTTAGCTCCCTGACCCTATCTCAATGAAGAATCAATGCTACTAGCAGTTGGATAAGACATGAATGTTGCCTAAATAATCTCTATAGTAAGCTCCTATGCTCTTCTCTTCTAATTCTTTATCAAATTTAATAGGAATTATATACCTATATACAATGGGAGAGTTTATTTCACATTGTTCCAAAGGAAATTAATTTTTGGTAACTGATTGTGCTTTTTCTCAGATTAGATGTGCTCTTAAGGACTTTGTTGGATCTGGGGATCAAAAACTATGATGGTTCCGGTGATGGATAAGGACGTGAAAAAGACCTTGGGTTGCTTGAAATTACTAAGATTGTTTTGGAATATTATGTTTATCATTCGGATGTTTCAATCATCCAAAAAACTAATATCTCTCAAAACTCTTATTTATTGATGTTTACATTTTTGTTTGGAATATCGTATAGTGCATAATAATTTCAAAGTTAGGAATTATTTCTCAAATTTTAAGAAATAATTAAAAGTGAAAAATAATTAAGAGTTATTTATTAATTCTTACAATCTTAATTGGTGCACATCAAGTTCAAGATGTAAGAACAACGGTGTATATTTCACTTATTGAAGATAGGTTTTGAAATTTGAAGCCTACGTCAAGTTGCATGTGCCTTTAGGTGGTTAATATATTAACAGTTATATTAATAAAAAAACTCAATAGACATAGCATAATGTGTTAGAAATTGTTCTTGCATTTTTTGGAGGAAATGTTCTTGTATATATATCTTTGCTAGGTGGCTTTACTTTTTACTTTTTAGCTAACACGTTTACACCAAACAAGAGTAAAAAATAGTAAAACTGATTAGCATTGTAGTCTTATCCTATGTACATGCACAATTCTAAGTTTTGTTGTTCTTGTGGTTTCTTAATTTCTTAGTCTATTTTAAAGAATCTAAAGGCTTGATCTTGGTCCATTCATGTTTCTCATAGCCAACCGACATGGGTGTGTATGCATTATCCTTAGTGTAACTTATATTGTTAGGCGTGTAATTCTATTTTAGCTAAGGTTACATTCAAAATAAATGTGAACTTATCATTAAGCTTATACCACAACAATACAAGTACAACTATTTTGAATTCATATGAAACATTTGTTTTGTCCGCGTTGTAAATATTCAGATTGATTTTGTGAAGAATTTTTTGGTTAATATAAAGTGAAATTTTTAATGAAAGAAGTTCATGCAACATAACGTGGGCATAACACTAAATAAAACCATTATGAGAACAAATAAACTTTTTAAATGAAGACTATTTGTTGAAATAAGTTTTAAACTTTGTATAAAAATTATAAGTTTATAAATAAACTAAGTAAACACTGTTTTGAACAAAAGACTTAAACTTAGAATGTATTGTGTGGAATGACTATTTTGAATGTAACCTCAGTTAATATAGAACTACACACTAAAAATATAAGTTACATGGAGGATAATGCATAGATACCCATGTCAATTAGCTATGAGAAAAAAATTATGAGAACTAATAAACTTTTTAAATAAAAGACTATTTGTTGAAATAAGTTTTAAATTTTGTATAAAATTTATAAGTTTATAAATTAATTAACTAAACATTGTTTTGAACAAAACACTTGAACATAGAATGTATTGTATGGAATGACTACCTTGAACAATTTGCTAAAAGGAACAATAAAGGATATTTTAATATAATTTTACTGTAGGAATTTTTGTTTATAATTTTTAATATATAATTTTAAGGCATTTTAGAAAAGAGAAAAATTGAAGGTAAACAAAGGAAGAAGAAAGTATTATATGAAGGAAATATTATTTATTTTTATCACGCAACGCACGTGCTCCATACTAGTTATTGTAAATATTGGTAGTAACATCACAAGCATTTGTAGAAAAGCTGCAAAACAATCTCTAACCTCTAATTATCGAGATTTAAGCCATGTCAAAATCATCAGAACTTCGAATAAGAAATGTTACAAGATTTTTGTTTATTATTTTCTGTTATTTTAACTCTTAAAATTTAAAATTACAATATAATTTTAAGACTTTTGAAAAATATGATTTTTGTTTATTATTTTCTTTTATGAGTTTTGTGCAAATATGATTTTTGTTTATTACTTTCTGTTATTTTTACTCTTAATTAAGAAACGAGCAGGTAGATCTTTGCAATAAGAAATGACCCCCTAAACCCTTGAAGAATATGAAGATGAGTACATGCACGAGAGAAATTGATTTTTAGAAGGGTAAATTACAGTAAACCCTCAAGACCTTGTAGTATTTTGCAGTAAACCCCCAATAACTTTGGAAACTGCATTAAACCCCCTATAAATATTGGAATTGTAGAAAATCCCAATAAGTTTTTGCATCTTGCAGATAACCCATGAAGATGTCAATCCGCATTTAGGATCTACATTTGTTGCCAATGCAAAATGTGGACTAACGTTGTTATGGAGGTTATTTGCAAAACAAGAAAACTTATTGAGGAGTTTTCTACAATTCCAAAAGTTATTGGGGGTTTAGTGTAGTTTCAAAAAGTTATTGGTGTTTACTGTAAAATACTAAAAATTCTCTGGGCTGAGTGTAATTTATCTTTCTAGGAACCTCGTACACTCTTTGTATTACTGTTTTCCATCACTTTAGGCCTTGTTTGCTAATAAGAGCTTGCAGGTATTAGCATCCTAACATTTTCTATCTTATCAATGCTCAAGGACGTTACTGGGCGCGCAACAGGTTAAGTGAAAGGTGCAGGATAACTATCTTTCTTAACTTACCAAGTAGAAAAAAATGTACAAATAGAGTAAAAAAGTTAATCAAATGTCTTTCTACAGAGTAATGCTAATCACGCATGTAGGACTAGATAACAAATAGATTTATGCAAAGTATCATATATAGATATTCATAAAACGAAAAACTAGGGGAGTTATTGGTTGGTGTAATTTTAGGTAAGTGAGATAATTTTTGAAACTTTACTTACGGTGTTATTTATTGGGATAATGTGGTTGGGACTTCACTTTAAGATGTTATTCATTGGGACAATTATCCCCACTTTTCTCAAAATTCTCCCACTTCTATACAAACTTTTGTCCCAACCTCCAAAAATTATCTAATTCTTAACTTTGGGACAATCATGGAGATAGTGAGATAATTTTAAAGCATTAATTTATTAAATATCTAATATATGTTAATTGTGTTATAATATATAATATATCTTAATTATATTATATTATAAAATTATGCTATAACATAAGATAATAAAATATTATATAATATTATCTAATATAATATTATTATATATCATTATTACATATAGTTAATAATATTTTATATATTATAATATTATTATTATATTATTATAATATTACTTTATATTATTTAATATATATTTTATTAGTTAGAATAAAACTATTATTGTAGTATTTTTATGACATAAAATATTGTATTATAATTTAGTGTTTATATATTTAATATAATAATATATTAATTATATTATTATATAATTTAATATGATAATATATTCTATTCTATAGAATATTTTAATTTATATAATAATTTACTATTTTCTATTACACTTTATTATATTAATTAATAGTTTTAAATATATTGTCAATATTGTGGTATTTATAATATTAAATAATATTTTATTTCTATAATAAAAATAGTAATAATCTACTATATATTAAGGAATGATATTAAATATAATATTATATATAAAATTAATATAATATAATATATTAATTAATAATATTGAACATATTAATAGTATATTACGTATTATTATAAATATTATATTTTAATAAGGAGCCATGTCATCAATTATCCCATTTAAATTATAGTAATTATCATAAAATATAATATTAATATTTTAATAATATTATTATATTGAATAAAAAATATTATAATATTTATATTTATATTAAATTAAATATTATATTATTGAAATATTATATTAAATATATTGTTCGTATATTATATCAATTATTATATAATATATCATATTATTGAAATATAATATAATATATTAATTAATTATGTTTAATTAGTAATTATAATATAACATATTATATTTTAGTATAAAGTAAAATAATGTATTATATTATAATAACATACTAAATAATATACTAAACCAATTGGATAAATTAATTTAGACTTAATTGATGTTGATGTAGGAAATCACACGTCAATAACCATCATTAGTTGTTAATAAAAGTGGAACTCTTCTAATGCCCTGGTGCCGTTGAGGAAGAAGTTCGCATGCTCTAAAAGACCGTGAAAGACGGAGTTGGGATTGTAGACAATAAAATTGCCTTAATCCTCGCACTTAAACTCAAACGAAAGCAAAAGAGCTTAAGGGTCCATCCGAATGAAGTCGCCCGCCTAAAGGTTAAGTTCACCAATGCTTGACTTTACAAAATAGACAAAAGTGTCGGTATCTCTCAAACCGGAGGAATTGAGCAAAATGACCGGAGAACTGAACCCTTCTGGGTTTGGTTATTCGCCTCGTCGAGATAGTCGATTTTCATATATAATTCGTCCAATTCACATACGGTTAATACCCGCTCTTCGTAGAGCATATGAGGAAGGTCGCAAAGCCGCGAGGCTCCCCATTAAAAGAGGAGGTTCGCCCGGCAGCCGGCTCGACACTCAACCAGGTTCACCCAAGTAGCGAAACTCTCCATTAAGAGGAGGTTCGCCCGCAATGAGGTTCGACATTCAACCGGTTCAAGTAGCTAAACTCTCCATTCGGTTCGCCAAGTAGCTTGCCCTCCATTCGCAGGTTCGCCAAGCAAAGCTCTTCACTCAACCGGTTCGCCAAGTAGCTAAGCCCTCCATTCGACGAGGTTCGCCAAGCTTTCACTCAACCGAAATGGGTCTTCATTCACGAGGCCCGCCAGCGAAGCTTCCACTCAACCAGGTTCGCCGGCACATCTCGACATTAAACCGAGGCTAGACCAGGCAAGCTTCAAAGCCAGACTTGCTCAGAGGCGCAGACTCGACCTCGATGCAGGTTCGCACGGGCGGAGTTCGATCTCAACACGAGTTCGACGCGAAACGAAGCTCAACAAATATATGACGAGGTTCGCCCACAATGCTGGTTTGACGAGGCTCGCCTCGCATCAATTGTCCGGACGAGGTTTCCACAACAGTGGTTTGACGAGGCTCGCCACAACATCAACGCCCGACGAGGTTCCCCACAACAGGGTTTGACGAGGCTCGCCACGGCATCAATGGTCCGACGTGGTTCCGTCCACAACATCAACGCCCGACGAGGTTCCCACAAGGGTTTGACGAGGCTCGCCCACAACATCAAAGTTTGACGAGGTCGCCCACAACATCAAAGTTTGACGAAGCCTCGCCAAAGATCAAAGTTTGACGAGGTTCACCACCCAAGCATCAAGAAGAATACCAAGCATCAGAAGTACTCGCTCATCAGAAGCCGTAATGCTTTTATCGTAGTGAGGCCATTAACCCTCATTTGGGGAGTGATAATAGGGGTCAATTACACCCCTTAAAACCCCTATAAATAGCTGAAAGCTCAGCGGAAGAAGGGGCTTTTTGGAAGACTTTTGGGAAAATTCAACACTTGCGCACAAGTGAGATCGAGCTCTTCATCAGCAACCTCTAGATCATTCGCAGCTTTGATCTGATCGTCAACGGGAAGCAATCTCGACTTGAGCATCGAGTGAAGCATCCTCTCGCCACCAAGAACCCATACAAAGAGAAGTCAAATCAATCTTCTCTTCCTCTCAGAATTCAGGAATTTGATTGTAACACATCATTCAATCAATAAATTTTTTCGACCCTAAGATGCATGCAATTACGGGAGAAACCATTCATTCCGATGAGCCGGTGTGGCGCATCGACAAGATTGCTTGAACCCAGGTTCAAACCTTGGTCATTGAATTCGATCGAGTAAGTATGAGGAGTTCCTCTCTTCCTCGGGCATCTAGCTCCGCTGAAGACACGCAGTGTCGACAGTCTCAGAGAGACTTTCAACCGTGGCTCATGTTGAATCATCTCGAGCGAATCTCGAGAACCACCATGTCTCTTAACAAGGCTCCAAAAGCTAGCCAACAGCTAAGAAATGGGTTGTCAAGCCACCCAAGTCAACTTCGATGTTAGCTGTTTTGCTTGGCGGGCCTCGCCGCTCAGAAGACCGGACCTTCTAACGGTCCACTCAAGACGTATGACAACGCCACGACGTAACAAGCTCAAGGGACGCAGCTCGAAGCTGGTCTGCTGGACGGATTCCACTATCGCCCAAAGAAAGTCAACGAACTCGCCCACAAGATCTAACATCATCGCCTTAACTAACCTCGCCCACAAGACTAACGCCGCCTACCGCTAACCTCGCCCACAAGACTAACGCCGCCTACCGCGAACTCGCCCACAAGACGAACGCCTAGCCGCGAACTCGCCCATAAGACTAACGCCGCCCGCCTACAAACTCGCCAAGTGGCGGAACTCCCCGCCAACGTGAGGTCCCCTTGAAGGATGAGCTTCGCTTGAAAGGCGAAGTCTCGCCAATAACATGAGGTCCCCTCTAAAAGGGATGAACCGCCAAGCAAGAACTCCGCCACATGAGGTCTCCTCTAAACGAACCAACCTCGGCAGAAGCTTAACCCCGCCCCAATCCCAAAGAAAAACGGCAACCTCGCCAGTTCGCCAAACCACTCAGAGCCTCTCTCATATGTCTGCTGCACTCCACCGGGGTACATCCACTGATCTCCGATTATCTCACTCGCTGATACCAAATGCAATCTCATTGTTGTCGTGAGAAGCTCATTTCGCGATGCCAATGTTCATCGACACATCAACCTTCGCTTTGAACGATTATCCGGACCAAATAGACGGCGTTTCACCACAAAAAAGCGGTAATACACGATGGTTATTCCTACATGAGCGAATTATCAACATGGTCGGGAGAAGCGAGCAAGACTCCAACAGAAGTCAGGACGCCCACTCTAATATTCTCCGTGTTGCTGGTGACCATTAATCAAGAGCCGCGCTTATCGAGGTACCCGCTTCGCCCAGCGACAATCCCGTTTGACTATAGCCAATTGGTCCGGGTACCGAATTTGAGAACTCCCAAGCATTGCTACCGCCTCAACCTTCAATTTCAGTGATCGCCGCTGTCCCCACGTAACGCAAGAAGAAGAGATGACACGAAGAATTGAAGAGCAACAAGCTACTATTCTTGCGCAACAAGAATCTATCAGCGCTAGAAATAATGATGGAGAAACGGTAGGCAAGAAGAAGACAGACGGCGGAGGATCCAAATCGAAGCAAGAAGGCTACGAGGGATCATGATGTCCACTCAATGTCATCTCGAAGCGAGTCAACCCATACAAAAGAGCAAGATCATATGTTATGATTTCCAAAAGCGTACCGGATGCTCTCAAACCCAAGGACGCCTAAGGAGTCAGTATGCGAGGCCATATCCTATAGAATGGGATGATGTCCCATATCCTCCAAAATTCAAGCCACTTAACCTAGTGCACTCGACTAAAAAGTTCTCCGGCCACAACACATCTACTATTTGCTGCACTCTGCGCATATAACCTATAACGATCCTATTATGACCGGGATATTCATTAGCACTTTAAGGGAGTCACTTTCAGTGGTTTCAAGGTTAGAGCCCGGTTCTATCTGGGCCAGGATTTGTAAGGCTTTATGGTCCGATTTTTTCGATGACGACATCAGGTGTCTATGGCCACTTTGTCAGCCGGTAAAAGCAAAGAAGATGGAGTCGTCACACTTTTGTCAAGAGATTCAAATCAATCTTTACATTCCCGACCAAGTTCTGAGGAGACATTCATCGCGATGTGCGAGCCAACCTCTCGACAACGTATTTTCAAGATGGGTGCAAATGAAGCAATCTGAGAGAATCGTGAGGCAAGGCTAACAAGTTGAAAATATAATAAGAGGATAGAGGCGTAAGAACCTGGACTATCGCTTCCAAAAAGGGGTAATCGAGCAACTTACCTCAAAACAATCGAAGGAAGGAGACTTCAGTCGGAGACTCAACCCGCTTCAAAACCTTTAAGCAGTAAACCAAATGCCCGATAACCGCCCTATGAAGAAATATATGAGGGATGATCAGTTGTCCCTATCTTCAAGACTTTGCTCAAGATGAACAAGATCACGCCTCCTAAATAAAACCGGAGGAAGCTTCAAGGACGGATGATCAAAATATCAGATGTACCATCGAATGGTACACCATCCGACGTCATGCTACATCTTAAAAGACAAGATCCAAGTCTTGTTAGAAGTGTGTTATGATCATGAGAGGATCAAAATAAGTGCTCCATATTCATCATTTGGGATTTTACTTAATCGCAGATGGTGTAAACCATCCCTGCGTGGCTGAGTTGTGAACTTTGATCTCCAAGAGCGGGAAGCACATGGTTCCTTTACACCACGCCGAAAGGCGAATATGTGGGTTCACCCCGACTTGTTATCGATGAA